>CM056826.1:18156195-18448695 GCA_029853015.1 Chelidonichthys spinosus
TGATCGCAGAGGCCGGGAGTCCGGCCAGGAGAGAGTTGCAGTAGTCAAGGCGGGAGATGACCTACAACGTCAAACACATACATGTTGCCTTTCCTCATTACAATGAGATGTTTTGCCGTCTCCTCTGTGAAGTGCTCATCTCTCCCAATCTTAGGGATCCGAGTTGAGTTGAAGAGGCGAAAGTACTGAGACATGTCCAGGGGGGAAGCATTCACCATGTAAGCTCCATACCAAGACAGAGAGGACGGGACCCAGCGGATTAACCTTTTGAAACCATCTGTGTCACTCTTTGCTGGGTTGCGGTGGACAACCTCTGGCTCCAGAAATCCAGCTCGTAGTGTCTTCATGAAGCGGACTGCTGAACACACCACATTAGTTGCCCGCACAAGCTGGTCATTGTACTCTGTTTTAGGGTCAGGCTTTAATACCAAAGTGGGGTTGAAGTTTAACACCAAAGGGACACGAGGACAAAGGAATATGTCAAACCATGGTCCTGAAAGAAAACAAGTTATTCAACCACATTCATTAGTGATTGTATAAATATGAGATGCTCAAATCCAGGGTAGTTATCATCAGAATGGCAGATTCACCTG
Source organism: Chelidonichthys spinosus (assembly GCA_029853015.1). NCBI lineage: Eukaryota > Metazoa > Chordata > Actinopteri > Perciformes > Triglidae > Chelidonichthys > Chelidonichthys spinosus. The sequence goes on from CM056826.1 coordinate 18,156,789, forward strand.
AGCTGTAGCTTGTGTGCTTATTGTTTTTGTCCTGAGCCACCAGTTCCTCCTGCAGCTGCTTCCCCACACCGTTCTGGAAATCCAGTGCAACTTTCTCTGTTGTTCTAAGGATACACAACAAGATCGTTCCAAATAAGATTTAAGTGAGAATAGATAAGCAAGTTTAAAATACGAAATCGTCAAAAAGTGATTGTCTTTCAACAAAACGTACCTGAACCGGTCATCATCCAACAGAGGCTTCTGGGTAGCTAAATACCTCCTGAGAGAATCCGCCAGCTTTGGTATGGGTAGCCTTAATGTCACAGGGCAGAAGTGATGATTTGTTTTTATATTTGACACTATTGATAGATTTCTGTGTTTTTACTGCATGGATTTGTATGAATTGTTGAATGGTTTTATACTGCATGCCTTTATATTAACTGCCTTATTGATGTACTCCCAGTAACTGTTTTACTCCCAGTAACTGTTTTAATCTGTTCAGGAATCGTTCCTCCCTTTTTAGAGCTGACGGGGTTCATCCCAGCTGGCTAGGTAGCAGCATGCTTACAGACAATATCCTCCACGCTGGCCAATGTGCCACACGACACGTGACCTGTTGAGCTGCCACGCCCCCCGGTCCTCAACAAGTCTTCTTCGTCGCTCAATACTCTGCGGTCAGTTACGGAATCTCCCTCTTCTTCTGCGGTTGCTCCTCAGGCCATTGTTCACACCCTACTTTCCTTCTAGCAACAACTATGGAACGCCATCCAGTTCAAATACACGGGAATTCTAACACGTCAACCACACGTAGCCAACACGTAGACAACGCAATTTTTCAAGCGCCGTTAACGTGTTGTCTACGTGCTGTTAACGTGTTAACGACGCGTCAACAACGCGCTCATTTCATGTGATTGTGAGCCCTTTGGCCACTTGTCCAGTTTGAATGGGTGAGAGTTCCCATTGGCTACTGCAGTAGGGTTAAACCATTTCTGTATGCCTGTGGCGGTGTCCACCCACAATTTAACATGATAAGGACAGTGTTGGGAGTAACACGTTACAAAAGTAATGCATTACTGTAATGCATTACGTTTTGCTGTAACACGGTAATGTAAGGCATTACAAAAAAAAAACGGGTAATATTTTACTCGGTACAAATCTCAGTAACGCGCGTTACAATGCATTTTAAACCTGAAATCAATTGGCTCTACATTCGCGATCGCAAGATGGGCATACGCTCCACTTGTGATCACTACAGTTGCTTGGAGACCGTGATGGTTCTGCGTTGGGTTTACGTGTCGAAATGCAATTCAATGCCACACCGGTAAAGGGCGCTATGTTTTTTGTAAAGACTGACCGACCGACCGAGACTCTTGACATATCGTCGTTAGCCTCGTTATAGCGTATTTGTTTACTTTCCGGCTTTAAACATCCACAATTTTTCAGAACTTGGTGTTTTATTTCTTTGTGCAAAAGCGACAAGGTGCAAACAATAAAACGAGGTGAAAACAATAAAAGTAGCCTTTTAAAAGTTTAAATGGCGGTGTTTATGAATGGAAACCGGATAGCGGTCTCCAGCGGATGTGTTAAGGCTGGATTATGCTTCCGCGTCGACACAACGCAAGGGAGCTTGCGGACCCCTTACGTCCTTGCGGACCCCCCTTGCGTCAACGCAAGGGCCTGACGTGTGCCTCCCAAAAATCCTCGACGCGCGTCGAGGCGACGCAACGCCAACGCAACACCAACGCAGCAGCATCGGCTGTGATTGGTCCGCTAACTACATCCGCTGGAGACCGCTATCCGGTTTCCACTCATGAACACCGCCATTTAAACTTTTAAAAGGCTACTTTTATTGTTTGCACCTCGTTTTATTGTTTGCACCTTGTCGCTTTTGCACAAAGAAATAAAACACCACGTCCTGAAAAAATGTGGATGTTTAAAGCCGGAAAGTAAACAAATACGCTATAACGAGGCTAACGACGATATACGCCAAGAGTCTCGGTCGGTCCGTCATTCTTTACAAAAAACATAGCGCCCTTTACCGGTGTGGCATTGAATTGCATTTCGACACGTAAACCCAACGCAGAACCATCACGGTCTCCAAGCAACTGCGTCGCCGTTGCGTTGCCGTTGCGTGATCACTACGCGGAAGCATAATCAGGCCTTTAGCGGACCAATCACAGCCGATGCCGCTGCGTTGGTGTTGCGTTGGCGTTGCGTCGCCTCGACGCGCGTCGAGGATTTTTGGGAGGCACACGTCAGGCCCTTGCGTTGACGCAAGGGGGGTCTGCAAGGACGTAAGTGGTCCGCAAGCTCCCTTGCGTTGTGTCGACGCGGAAGCATAATCCAGCCTTAAAGGCCTGATTATGCTTCCGCGTAGTGATCACGCAACGGCAACGCAACGGCGACGCAGTTGCTTGGAGACCGTGATGGTTCTGCGTTGGGTTTACGTGTCGAAATGCAATTCAATGCCACACCGGTAAAGGGCGCTATGTTTTTTGTAAAGACACCGACCGACCGAGACTCTTGACGTATATCGTCGTTAGCCTCGTAATAGCGTATTTATTTACTTTCCGGCTTTAAACATCCACAATTTTTTAAGAACTTGGTGTTTTATTTCTTTGTGCAAAAGCGACAAGGTGCAAACAATAAAACGAGGTGAAAACAATAAAAGTAGCCTTTTAAAAGTTTAAATGGCGGTGTTTATGAGTGGAAACCGGATAGCGGTCTCCAGCGGATGTAGTTAGCGGACCAATCACAGCCGATGCCGCTGCGTTGGTGTTGCGTCGGCGTTGCGTCGCCTCGACGCGCGTCGAGGATTTTTGGGAGGCACACGTCAGGCCCTTGCGTCGACGCAAGGGGGGTCCGCAAGGACGTAAGGGGTCCGCAAGCTCCCTTGCGTTGTGTCGACGCGGAAGCATAATCCAGCCTTAACTCTCCACTATGTTAATTAAGCGCTGTTGTTAGCAGGCTCCATGAGCTGGACACACGGACTCACGGAGCGGCTCCCGGTCGGTCAGAGTGCAGCCGACCCGACACACCGAGGATCAACAGCTGAGGGGCGGCGGCGAGGAGGCGGAGGCTCCATTCTCTGTCAGTTTTGAACCGCTTTTATATCCGCGTCATAACGCTTTTGGTGCAAGTTTAAAACAGGTTTACTTCAAAACGCGACCATCAGACGCTGTCAGAGCGTTTATGAACAGTGTTTTAGAGCTCCCCCTAAATGTCTCAGGTAGGCTTTCAGGTCATTTCGGCAGGAACACACCGGCCCAACCGTTGGACGTCTGAAGCGTTTGGAGAGGCTCGGACGTGGTCGGAAACACATATGTTTGGTGTGTACTGCTGCGTCGGAAGCTTTCGGGGCTGCGCGGACGTTGTCTGATCAGGAGGTGGGCCGTTGGACGTCTGAGCCATTGGATACTCTGATTGGCGGTGTGCTAGCGAATCAGAGTATCCAATGGCGGTGTGTGGGCGGGGCGGAAGTGACGATGGTTTCTCCGTATTACTCGTTCCCTACTGAGACGACGTCTTCGTAAAATAATGAGCCCGAGAGCACACAACGCGAGTGTCACCCCAGCCAGAGTCATCTTTCCAGAAATGCCAAGTATTTAGTCCACAAAGGTCTTCTCGAGTCGAACGAATACTGAACCAAGACTGTAGCTGTGTTCGAAATCGCCCCCTATCACGGATGTAGTGCACTATATAGTGTGTTCGCCATTTTGTAGTGTTGTTCGAATTCTCCGTGGCTGATTTCATCCACTATGTAGTGGACGACAAAATACCCACAATGCACCGCAAAATTGAGTGAACAAGCGATGTACACTACATTGTGCTCCCGTATCCCACTATGCAATGCTGCCGTGGTTACGAGCTAAATAGCTACTGACCACTAGCGTTAGTTCGCATGCGCTACGTATCTTACAGCTTGTGCGCAACCCTGAGCATTTACAGCTCATGACGAGGACACAAAACAGTAGCTGACAAAACCAAACTCACACACCATTGATATTTCAACAGTTTATTGACCAAGAAACACAACCACCATGAAGAATCACATCTTTATACCGTCAGGTATGTTTACATGATGCGCGGCGCACCCACTCACGTCACATGAGTATCTGGCGCATCTGCTGACGTAACCACGTTCAGAAAATGACCCGTGTAGTGTCCGAATTCTCCTCCCGTCGTACCCTACATCGTGTACATGATGTAGTGCACTATATCATATACACGATGTAGGGGATAGGGAGTGAGTGAATGAGTGAATGATTTCGAACACAGCTTGTGTGTGTGCATTGTTTTTATCTGCACTCCGTTCCGTCATTTCCTGTTTTCCTGTTTTGGAGTACTGGCACGAGACTAGCGCCACCCGCTGTTAAGGAGGCTTATTGCATCTCACGCAAGCGCAGAACGTACACGCTGCTGTGTTGTCGGAAGCACGTCGAAGCGGTGTGTACAACGCAACTTTTCTGCCGAACGGGCCAGACGAGAGGCAACAGAGTGGGCGGAGAGTGGTCGGATAAGGCAGTTGGACGTCTGGGCGGTGTGTGGACCGCGGTCAAGCCAGCCGCAACTTCGATCTTCGTGGTCAAATCAGCCGCACTTAAATTTCGAGGGTACAAGTATTCTCAGCGTTGCGGTAAATGCAGAGAAACATCGCATTACTTCCGGTTTTCAAAATAAAGGTATTAACAACAGTAAGCTATATATCGAACCTATCAAACAATGAAAATAAAATGTTACATTAAAGTGTTTCATGTACCTATGATGAATAAAAAAGAATTTTCATTTGTTTTACTGTACCAATGTGGAGAAATGCCAAAATAAAAGTACCATATTTATACCTGAGATTGCATCTTTGCCCATATTTGAGCTACTGTAAAAACCCTTTGCTCAATAATTCCTGGCTATGGGTGGTATATTTGACTTCTACACATAGAGGACTACAACTATACTTTAAATCAAGCATTTTTACTGTACCAATGTGGAGAAATTCAAGTCTAAAAGTCCCATTTTTATACATGCAGATTGCATCTTTGCCCATATTTGAGCTACTGTAAAAACACTTTGCTCAATAATTCCTGGCTATGGGTGGTATATTTGACTTCTACACATAATTGACTACAAGTATGTTTAATATGAAGCATTTTTACTGTAGCAATGTGGAGAAATTCAGGTCTAAAAGTCCCATTTTTATACATGCAGATTGCATCGTTGCCCATGTTTGACTTACTGTAAAAACCCTTTGCTCAATAATTCCTGGCTATGGGTGGTATATTTGACTTCTACACATAGAGGACTACAACTATACTTTAAATCAAGCATTTTTACTGTAGCAATGTGGAGAAATTCAGGTGTAAAATTCCCATTTTTATACATGCAGATTGCATCGTTGCCCATATTTGACTTACTGTAAAAACCCTTTGCTCAATAATTCCTCGCTATGGGTGGTATATTTGACTTCTACACATAATTGACTACAAGTATGTTTAATATGAAGCATTTTTACTGTAGCAATGTGGAGAAATTCAAGTCTAAAAGTCCCATATTTATACATGCAGATTGCATATTTGACCACATTTGAGCTACTGTAAAAAGACTTTGCTCAACAATTCCAGAATGACACTGATTGATATGAGTTGAGGACATCTCTGACAACATACCTACCGAAAATCAAGCATTTTTACTGTACCAATTAAGAGAAATAACAAAGTAAAAGTCGAACCTCGGATTCAGGAGGAACAATGCGGTTTTTTCGTCCTGGCCGTGGAACACTGGACCAGCTCTATACCCTCTGGGTTCATGGGAGTTTGCCCAACCAGTTCACATGTGTTTTGTGGACTTGGAGAAGGCATTCAACCGTGTTCCTCGTGGCATTCTGTGGGGGGTACTTCGGGAGTACGGGGTCGGGGGCCCTCTGCTAAGGGCTGTTCGGTCCCTGTATGACTGGAGCAGGAGCTTGGTTCGCATTGCCGGCAGTAAGTCAGACCTGTTTCAGGTGCATGTTGGACTCCGGCAGGGCTGCCCTTTGTCACCGGTCCTGTTCATTATTTTTATGGACAGGATTTCTAGGCGCAGCCGTGGGCCAGAGGGGATCTGGTTCGGGAGCCACTGGATTTCATCCCTGCTTTTTGCAGACGATGTGGTCTTGTTGGCTCCTTCGAGCCAGGACCTCCAGCATGCCCTGGGGCGGTTTGCAGCCGAGTGTGAAGCAGCCGGGATGAGGATTAGCACCTCCAAATCTGGGGCCATGGTTCTCAACCGGAAAAAGGTGGCTTGCTCCCTCCAGGTCGGGGGGGAGTTCCTGCCTCAAGTGGAGGAGTTTAAGTATCTTGGGGTCTTGTTCACGAGTGAGGTGTTCCAGGCATGCCCCACCGGGAGGAGACCCCGAGGAAGACCCAGGACACGCTGGAGTGACTATGTCACCCGGCTGGCCTGGGAATGCCTTGGGGTCCTCCCGGAGGAGCTGGGGGAAGTGTCCGGGGAGAGGGAAGTCTGGGCGTCCCTGCTCAGGCAGCTGCCCCCGCGACCCGGTCCCGGATAAAGCGGAAGAAAATGGATGGATGGATGGAACAAAGTAAAAGTCCTACATTTAACAAATAATAGGTATATTTCTGAATATTTGGGGTGCTATAAAAATACTTTTCTCAATAATTCCAGAATGACACTGATTGATTTGAGTTGAGGACATCTCTGACTACATACATACCATAAATGAAGCATTTTTACTGTACCAATTAAGAGAAATTACAAAGTAAAAGTCCTACATTTAACGAATAATAGGTATATTTCTGAATATTTGGGGTGCTATAAGAATACTTTTGTCAATAATTCCAGAATGATACTGATATATTTGTATTGAGGACATCTCTGACTACACACAAACTGAAAATCAAGCATTTCTACTGTACCAATTAAGAGAAATTACAAAGTAAAAGTCCTACATTTAACGAATAATAGGTATATTTCTGAATATTTGGGGTGCTATAAGAATACTTTTGTCAATAATTCCAGAATGATACTGATATATTTGTATTGAGGACATCTCTGACTACACACAGACTGAAAATCAAGCATTTCTACTGTACCAATTAAGAGAAATTACAAAGTAAAAGTCCTAAATTTAACGAATAATTATTGAGTAAAGTATTTTTATAGCGCCTTAAATATTTAGAAATCTACGTATTTGGTAAAGATGTAGAACATTTACTTTGTAATATATGTTAATTGGTACAGTAAAAATGTTTGATTTAAAGTATAGTTGTAGTACTCTATGTGTAGAAGTCAAATATACCACCCATAGCCAGGAATTATTGAGCAAAGTGTTTTTACAGTAGCTCAAATATGGGCAAAGATGCAATCTCAGGTATAAATATGGTACTTTTATTTTGGCATTTCTCCACATTGGTGCAGTAAAACAAATGATAAGTCTTTTTTATTCATCATAGGTACATGAAACACTTTAATGTAACATTTTATTTTCAATGTTTGATAGGTTCGATATATAGCTTACTGTTGTTAATACCTTTATTTTGAAAACCAAAAGTAATGCGATGTTTCTCCGCATTTACCGCAACGCTGAGAATACTTGTACCCTCGAAATTTAAGTGCGGCTGATTTGACCACGAAGATCGAAGTTGCGGCTGGCTTGACCGCGGTGCCTTACCGGGTCATTAAAAAAGACGTACGGACAATCTGGAATGAAAAATGGCACTGTTATTTCATCCCCGAATCCCATTCATGAACACAATATATAATATCAGTTAACAAGTCGTTTTCCGTTTCTCGTTTTCCGTTTTTAAAACGAATAATGGGATACGAGTCATTTTCCGTTTTTCGTTCTTTTATTTTGAAGCGAAAAACATCACATCCTGCTGTGTAATGAGCTGCATTGAACACAAGAAGATCTATTGAGAACAAAAAAATCCATATTTCCTTTTATTTTGGCGAAAAGTAATGCAAAAGTAATGTAAAAGTAGTGTAATGCCTTACAATTCAAAGACAGTAATATTGTAATGTAACTAATTACTTTGAAATGACAGTAACAAGTAATAAATAATGCATTATGCTTTTGAAGTAACTTGCCCAACACTGTTAGTCATATTCACATTACTATAGACATTATTATAGTTAATGTTAGTTTTGTGGTTGCTTGCACCCCTCGGCCTGTCTGTCTTTGTGTCTCTTTCTCTCTCCCCCAAATGGTCAAGACAGATGAGCGTCCTCCAGAGTCATTCATTCATAATATGCATTAATTTAAAAATATTTAACTGTCTGTCATTTGTTTCCTGTCAGGGAGTCTTGAGCTGTTTGCAGTGGAATCACATCAGTGCCATCATGTTCATACTGTCAGTAAGCCATTTTAAGTCTGTCACATTGCTAGACTAGCATAAATCGGTCAGAAAAGCAAAATTCATTCTGGTTGATATTAAGCAGGGGTGGAAAGTAGCGAGTTACATTTACTCGCATTCCTGTAATTGAGTAGTTTTTTTGTGTACTTGTAATTTTTTAAGTGGTTTTTAAAATCGATACTTTTACTTTTACTTTGAGTATGTTTATTTTGAAGTATTGTAATTCGCTACATTTTATATCACCCGCGTTACTGAGTAAAAAGTAAAGGAAATAGAATAAAATAAAAATCGCGGACAGCTTTTATTTTTCCGGGACAACCCCGGAAATACTGCAGTGGAAGAGAGGAGAACGAACTTGCGCCAAAGTCAAATGACAACGACGACGACGACGACATGGCGAGTACTAGTACAGCTAACGTTGAAACCGAAGTGATCCCCTGGCCCTACTTAAAGGACCACTTTGTTTACAAGAGACAAAAGGGAAACAGCATCATTATGGAATGCAAGATGTGTTTGCCGAAATTAGTGGAAATTGCATCGTATAAAAACTCCACATCCAACCTGCGCAAGCATGTAGAGGTAAGTGAAATAATACTTGCACCGATGCATTGTTGTTAAAAAGATTTAGTTTAGTAAGAGACGTTGCTCAAATTATTCAAAGACATTTCACGCATGGCATTGCTAACGTTGGTTGCCAGTGCACGAGCAAGCTAGGTAATGCAACACGAGGCGTCCAGTTATCAGGAATCCACGGCGGTTCAAGCAACCGCGTCGTCTCCACGGCGCCCATTAAACACAGTTATTAGAAACCCCCGCCCCCTCCCGCTGTTTAAAAGTAACTAGTAACTTGTACTTTAAGTACATTTTAAATCGGCTACTTTTTACTTTTACTTAAGTAGATTTTTTAGATCAGTACTTTTACTTTTACTTGAGTAAAATTTCATCCACGTAATCATACTTTTACTTGAGTAGAATATTTTTGTACTCTTTCCACCTCTGATATTAAGTGAATAAGGCTACTCAGTAACAATGCAGGTTACTTGTTGGTGTGATAATCGTGGAGCATCTGTAATGCACAGTTGAAAACATTCATGTCCTTTATTTTCTGCATGACTATTTCAGGCAGACATAAATGTGTATTTTGTGTTAACTTAAATGTTATGATGCATTTTAAATAATGGAGTGTCTATTTACATCCGGGTGAAAATCTGGCTATTTACACCTGACCCCTCAGCCACGCGCTCAAGGAGTGACAAAGTCTGGTTTTCTAGTAGTTATGTGTAGGTGAGTGGGTTAAGAATTGGGTTTACACCCAGGTGTCTCTTTGTCTAAATCCAGTCTAGGACAAAGGTTATTATTTTATCTACTTATTTTCGCAGTTTGGTTAGTTTTAGGCAACAAAACTACTTGGTTAGGGCTAGGCAAAAAAAATGGGTGAAAATAGCATTGTTGGCTACCGACACCTGGCTACAAATAGCATTTATTGAAATTTGTACCAGAGGGAAATAGCCTTTTGCCTTTAAATAATTGGCCAAACACTTACTTCTCAGGTAAATGGCTTGAATAAAAAAAAGGACTTTGACAAAGTAGTGAACATCTGCTGTCAAGAAAGCCCAATTAATTATTATATGACCTATGAAACACTCATTCTAATCCTGAAGGTCTTGAGATGGCTATACAATCCATTTAAATGGGTAAATAGCACCTGTGTAGGCTACCCAGATACTATGTCTGATGAGTGCCTACATTCTGTTTAGGTGTGTCCCCTGCTGGTTATAGACCTAAATTAAATTAAAATGCCCCAAAAAGGTTCACATTATTTACCAAAGACAGATATTCATTAAAGCATTGACTGAGTACCATCGCAGTAACTTTGTCGTTAACATTTATGTGCCGTCCACACGAAGCACAACAAACTTTTTTTTCTCCGTTTTTCCTTGGCGTCGTTTCAAGAAAATCTGCATCCAGACGAATCCACTGAAAACGACTCAGCGCACTGTAGTACATATTCCAGGCCTTTATGCGGCGCTGTTTCTGCTACAAAAACACAGAAGAAGAGACGGAGCTTGACCGGATTTTTGCCGTTGCTATGGCAACACGTGAAAGCTACGGCTTCTAGCCACCCGACCACCCATCAATAAACACCCATAAGATGACAATTTGTCCGTATAAACAATAACTATCAACAGCCGCCACCCTAAGGACCTTGACGAAGCGTTGTCACACGTTGTGATGGATTAATTAGACAAATAAATCCCTACATTCATGGGAAGTTAGCTAGCGGTTGTTTGTTAGCATCGTAACAACGTAGCATATCTGCGACTTTTTCCCGGAATATTTTTTTCATACAGTGGCCCTGATACGTCAGCGTTTTCGTTTTTGCCATCTACACGAAAACGAACACGAAACGGAGGGGTGCCGTTTTTTTCTTTTCCACCATGAAAGCTGGTTTAAAAAAAGTGTGTTTTCAGCCAGGGAAAACACGTTAAAGATGCGTGAAAATGTACACGTTGACAATGCGTTGTCTACGTGTTAGAATTCATGTGTATTTAAACTGGATGGCTTTCCATAAACAACACCATCACTGGCCAATTTTCCCCATGCAGTCTGTTTTAAATGTGACCGGCACTAGAATTACTTGTGTATGACAACGCCACTCTCTTTAAAGGGGAGAGACCCTGGACTACACGCAGTGTGACTAATTTACAGCAACCACTCCCCACTCAGGTTAATACCTATTAGGGCAAGGACAAGCAGAGGCTCTTGAAGTTGTACAAAAATAAAGTTTATTTTAACAATATCCCCTCAACAATAAAATCAATACTTTTGTATTTGATAAGGCTGATACCTAGAGTTGGACACACACATAACCAGGTGAATACTGTTATGTATTTAAAGGTTCGAAGGCACTGCACACTTCAAAGACACTGCACACTTAAAGGTTCAAAGGCACTGCACACTTAAACAGCTCAAAACACTGTATACTTAAAGGTTCGAAGGCACTGCACACTTCCAGAGCAAACATTAAATTCTACGACACCATGGAAAGGTGGATGGTCACAACTATCAAGGTAAGCGCAACAAAACAAAAATGGAGACACTAATTATAAGGATTTCTGGGAGGAGAGAACAGTGGCTGCCCTGCCGACGTGTGTCGCCAGTTCAGCCTGCTTTGAGCTAAGCTGTAGCGCATCCAGGTAATACAGTAGATTGACTGGGACAGCTAATGCTGCTTGTCATAAAGTGCTGATGATTAATATCTTAAACTGCTACGAGGTAAGGCCTACAGGTACGAGGTACAATGCAGTTTAACCCTCATGGCACCAACCGACACACTCTTTTCTTCTCAGACCTGCGACGCCGGCAACAGGAGCATGGACGAGGGTGAGCTACGAGAACAAACGTGGACTTGCAAAGTCCCGCGAGATCCTAGTCTCGTGTACTGTGAGGCTGCTGTTGCTAGGTTCCCCACCTGGTGACCTGGGTCCTAGCGTCCCATATGTTACATACACCCCCACTTTAAAAGGTCACCGTCCCGGTGACATAACTCACTTTACTTAGCAGGAACATTAGTCTCGTGGCCTGTGTGCTAAAGGGTCTGGGGGCCGTTGGGCTAGGGGTTGGGGTAGACGGAATGGGTTTGAATGCTGCCCAGCTGTGGTTCGGTGGGAGCGTCGTATCATCTCTGGTCCCAACAAGAACTGGAGGGCTGTTTCTGGCCCTTCAGGAGAGGGTGGATTGCTCTCTGGGAGACCTGCAGGTTCTTCCATGGACACAAGGCCAGTCTCTGGGGGCTGGGGGTCTGGGGCTGGCTCCTGTTCGGCAATAGAGCTAACGTTACAGGGGGAGCTGATGAAACCTGACAGAAGGCTGCTGTTGCTGTCCTCATCCTCGCTAGCGTTTCCTAAGGGGGGGGTTTCATCCCTCTGTCTGGGGGGAGGGGGGGCCACTAGTGGTTCTGAGACCAGCACGCCTCTCTCAGTGATTGGTCTTAGTTCAGAGCGATGAACAGTTTTCTGCTGTTCTGGGTTGGATCGGGACTGGATCTTGTATACTGTACCGACATTATCCAGGCATTTCACCACTTGGTAGACTGTTGATTCCCAGACATCTTGGATTTTTCTACGTCCTAGTACATGGTTCTTCCGATAGACCAGAGTGCCAACTGGAAGGATGGCTGTGGTTGTTGGAGGTTGGCGCTGCTCTCTGGCTGTGGCAGCTGCCTCCAAATGCTTTTTAGCTGCCACATACACAGAAGCCAAATGATCTTGATGCTTGGTGACCCAGTCATCTGGTGTGATTGAAGCTGGCTCCTCATCCGCTTGCCCCAGTAGTAGGTCAACTGGTAGCTGGGGTTTCTGACCAAACATCAGTTCGTATGGTGAATGACCTGTTGACTGGTGGACTGTTGTATTGTAAGCAAACACCAACTGGGGGAGCAATTGAGGCCATTTTCGCCTTTTCTCTCCTGGGAGGCAGCGCAAAAGATCAAAAAGGGTTCGATTAAACCTCTCGCATTGTCCATTTCCCTCTGGGTGGTAAGGGGTCGTCCTGCTTTTTGCAATCCCATACAGCTGGCAAAGGCGTTTGAGTAGTTCACCTTCAAAGTTGCGGCCTTGGTCCGAATGAATTCTTTTAGGCACTCCATAGGTGTAAAACCATTTTTCCGTGAGGATTTTAACAACAGTATGGGCCTTCTGGTCCGATGTTGGATATGCTTGAGTGAATTTGGAGAAAACGTCGGTCACGACCAAGACATGCTCTCTCCCATCACTGGCTCTTTCCAAGGTGGTAAAGTCAATGGCAACAACCTCTAAAGGTTTGGAGGCCGTCAGATGTCCCATGAATGTCCGGACTGAGGGCCGCACTGCTTTGGCAATGATGCAACGTTCACACTCTTTGCACCACTGGTCAATGTCTGAACGCATATTTGGCCAGTAGCATCTTTCTCTGACCAAGTCTGTCGTCCTTTCTGCCCCCTGGTGGCCGTGATTGTCATGTAAACTGGTCAGTACTTCTGCTTGTAGTGCTTTTGGTAATAGCAGCTGGTGAACTGTCTGTCGGCTTGGGGGCATCTGTACCTCTCTGTAAAGCACATTGCCCTTTTCCTTGATTCTCCTCCATTGTCGGACAAGCTCCAAAACCTGGTTAGGTTCTCTAGACCGTTCTGCTCTGTCTGGGGGGCGTCCTCTCCTCCAGTAGGGGAGAAATGCTTTGACCACTGGGTCTGTGGCTTGCAGGGCCTGCAGATCAGCCTTCTCCCGCACCGGAGCTGCGTCCACTGCCATGACGTTACCAGTGAGCTGTGGTTGTGTGGGAGAGTACTTTTTGGAGCCAGTCGTTTGTGATGGAATGTTAAAACCAGGCACGATGTCAGAAATGGAATGTACGGCTGGGGTGTTCGGTTGACGGGAAAGGGCATCAGCATTACGGTTGGCTGCTCCGGGGCGGTATTTAATGTCAAAGTTGAAACTGGCCAATTCGGATGCCCACCGTTGCTCTACAGCTGCTAGCTTGGCCGTCTGGAGGTAGCTCAGGGGGTTGTTGTCTGTGTACACGGTGAAAGCCGTCCCCAGAAGGTATTCCCTGAACTTTTCTGTGATGGCCCACTTCAAAGCAAGGAATTCTAATTTCATGGAGCTGTAGTTTGACATGTTTCGTTCACTTGGTCTAAGCCCCCGGCTGGCAAATGCGATTGGCCGACGGGCTCCATCCTGTTCTTGAGCAAGTACTGCACCCAGGCCCTGGTGGCTGGCATCCACTTCTAGGATAAAGGGCTTCTTGAAGTCCGCGTAGCCAAGGACAGGAGTAGTGACAAGCTTGTTTTTAAGTGTCTGAAATGCTTTTTCACATGACTCACTCCACTGTCCTTCCAACTTGGCACTGACCTTTGACCTTGGTTTTTTCTTGCTTCCTTCTAGCTCTCCAACCAGTCGATGAAGCGGGGCTGCATGCTTTGCGAACCCTTCTACAAAACGCCTGTAGAAGGAGGCAAAACCCAAGAAGCCGCGTAATTCAGTGACGGTGGATGGGCGCTTCCACTCTGCCACTGCCCTGGTCTTCTCTGGGTCGGTTGCCACACCGGCAGGGGAGATGATATGACCAAGGTATTGCACCTCCCGCTGAAAAAAATGGCATTTAGACATCTTCAGTTTCAGGTTATGCTGCTGGAGCCGACTCAGGACCATCTCCAACCGCTGCAGGTGTTGACTGAAGGATGTGGAGAAAATTATGATATCGTCCAAATACAGCAGCAATGACTGAAAACTCTGATCCCCGAAGATACGTTCCATTAGGCGCTGGAAAGTTCCTGGCGCATTACAAAGTCCAAATGGCATTCTGTTGAACTCGAAGAGGCCAAACGGGGTGCAGAATGCCGTCTTCTCTTTGTCTCTCTCTGACATTGGCACCTGGTTATATCCACTTGCCAAGTCGAGCGTTGAGAACCATTTGGCACCAGTAAGAGCATCCAAAGATTCTTCAATGCGCGGCAGCGGATATGCGTCTTTCCTCGTCTTGGCGTTGAGTTGTCGATAATCGACACACAGCCGGATGTCACCACACTTTTTCTGGACAACTACGATGGGGGAGGAGTAAGGGCTGGAGCTCACTCTCACAATCCCTCTCTGTAACAGTTCTTGTATGTGGGACTTGACCAGTGAAAATTGAGATGGGGGGAGACGGCGGTACCGCTGGCGAACAGGGACGTCATCCATCAGTGGGATCTCGTGGTAGATCAGGTCAGTACAGCCCAAATCCCCATCATCCAGGCTGAATGCGTCTCGGTACTTTGTCAGCAAACTCTTGGCTGCTTGTGCATCATTAACAGGGAGATCGGGCCAATTCAGTTCACTCAGGCCAGGGAGGGGGTGGGGGGAAGAGGCCTCTACTGCCGTAGACTGGATGAATACCACCTGTCGGCCTTCGTCCTGTGTCTGCTCCTCCACCTGTACAGCCTGGGAAGAGGAATGTAGATCGGCCAAATGTAACGTCCCCAACACTGTTTTTGACCTCAGCCACTGGTCTTCCTCACCAACATTAACAACAGGGATGTTGACAGTTCCTCTGGAAACAGTGAGGAGGGCGCTAGATATGAGCAGGTTCATGGGTAACCGACCTTTTCCATAGGGCAGAGGCTCCAGCAATACAGTACCAAGGGCTGGGCCTGGGCCTTGGTTGCAGGTGGCCTGGACGAACTGTAGGGAGCCCGCTGGTATCCGGATTGCCGGTCCCGGTGGTGTCACAGCCTCCCCTACATGGCCGGTCTGCAAGAGGCGGTCCATCTGTTGGTACTCTGACAATGCACGCCCCCATTCCCTCTCAGCTTGTTTTACTAGAGGAGAAGAAAAGAGATTGTCACCATGTTCCCTGAATAATACAGAGTAACAGCCACTGATAATATTCATTCCCAACAGACCAGGTACTACAGTTTTCCTTTGTTGGGAAGCTGGATCAGGAGGGTCTTTTACCACCAGGATGCCCATCTGTGGAAGGGTGGTGCCGAGGACTTCAACATCTAACTCCACATACCCCAAATATGGAATATCTAATCCATTAGCTGCTGTTAGTTTGAGCCAGGTACAAGATTTCAGTTGCTCATTTGTTTGTGGCATCAGATACTGTTCAAAGAAAGCCTGTGTTACAGTGGTTACCATTGATCCAGTATCAAGTAAGGACGGCACCTCCACCCCCCCTACTCTGATCTTTACTACTGGGCAGCGTCCAATTAGCCGGGATGCCAGACTTGCCTGTTTAGAACCCACAAATCCCCCTTCTGGTATCGGGTTCCCAACACCAGAGGGCGCTAGTTTTCCTGCTGCTCCACTGCATTCACTCTTGCTCCCACCCATTGGCCCCATCCCCGTGATCCCACCCCCCCAGGGAGACCACCCATTTCAACCCGACAAAATCTAGCAATATGACCTGCCTTGTGACACCGCATGCATATTGGTTTTCCATCTGGCTGGAACTGGTATTGTTTTGGCCTGCTGCTGCTGGGGGGATCCTGGGGGCTTGTATAATTAGGGGCAGTGGACGAAGAGCCTAAGTGTTTAAGAATGGCATCTAGCTGTACTTGCTGTTTACGTAAACACTCCTTCAATTCTGCCAGCTCATCACTGGGCCTAGCAGCAATAGCATTGGTGTCGACATCACCTTGACCTAATCCTGAAGCATTTGAATCACAGGAGTATGCTCGTGCTCTTTTCCCACAAGCAGGGGGCCCTCGCTTTTCCCATTTGATAGCTGCATTACGTACGTCTTTGAAGGAGTAGTTAGGATGTTGCCGAACCAAGTGGGCCAATTCACGCTGTAATTTGGTGTCACATACGTTTTCAATGAATGTGTCGCGAATCACCAAATCTGAATTTGAAACCCCCCTTGGATCTTTACTTTCAAGTAGTTCCATCAAATGCAACAAAGCATGGGAAAACTCACGTATGGACTCATTATCCTGTTGCCGGCGTTGAAAAAATTGTCTCTGTAAGCTCACATATGTTTGATCACACCCAAAATTATCAAACAGTATTGTGAAAATAGCCTCTGGTGTGGCTCTATCAGTTGGAGAGCTAAATTTTACCTCCCGCTTAGCTTCCCCATCTAGCAGATCACAAAGAAATGTTGCTTGTTCAACCTGTGTGTGCTGCACAGACAGTGACTTTTTTGCTTCTTCTACCCAGTCTTCTACAGTTAACCCATCCTGAGCTATATCTCCTGAAAACCGTGGACATTTCCTCTCTCTTGGTGCATACATGTACACCCGCCCCGTTGAATCACTACTGACATTATTAGTTACTACACGGCTAGATGGCCCAGGGGCCTCTACATTTACTGTTCCGTTTCCCCCATCTTTGAGTCTATTATTTTCTGCTTTTAGTTGCTGAACAAGTTCAGTCAAGGCTCTGATTTGTTCCTCTGATTCAGACATTTTAATTGACTTTCTCAAAAAAACAAAAAAAAACACACCCAACAATCAATTCTTGGACATGGGTAAGCGAACCCCCCCCAAGAATAATGTCTTTGTCCACTGTGTTTGTAAAACGCTGGTGGTTCGGCGTTGCAGCTAGAGGGCGGTGTTGCAGCTAGAGTGCGGTGGATGTCCTCTTGGGCAACCACTGTCCTCCTCCTCCACCCCCAACCCTTGCTACCTTAGTGCCTCCAAATAAATAAAAAAAACAAAAACAAAACACACACAAAAAAAAAAACCTCCGCTAATCCTGCCGACAACGCCAAATGTGACCGGCACTAGAATTACTTGTGTATGACAACGCCACTCTCTTTAAAGGGGAGAGACCCTGGACTACACGCAGTGTGACTAATTTACAGCAACCACTCCCCACTCAGGTTAATACCTATTAGGGCAAGGACAAGCAGAGGCTCTTGAAGTTGTACAAAAATAAAGTTTATTTTAACAATATCCCCTCAACAATAAAATCAATACTTTTGTATTTGATAAGGCTGATACCTAGAGTTGGACACACACATAACCAGGTGAATACTGTTATGTATTTAAAGGTTCGAAGGCACTGCACACTTCAAAGACACTGCACACTTAAAGGTTCAAAGGCACTGCACACTTAAACAGCTCAAAACACTGTATACTTAAAGGTTCGAAGGCACTGCACACTTCCAGAGCAAACATTAAATTCTACGACACCATGGAAAGGTGGATGGTCACAACTATCAAGGTAAGCGCAACAAAACAAAAATGGAGACACTAATTATAAGGATTTCTGGGAGGAGAGAACAGTGGCTGCCCTGCCGACGTGTGTCGCCAGTTCAGCCTGCTTTGAGCTAAGCTGTAGCGCATCCAGGTAATACAGTAGATTGACTGGGACAGCTAATGCTGCTTGTCATAAAGTGCTGATGATTAATATCTTAAACTGCTACGAGGTAAGGCCTACAGGTACGAGGTACAATGCAGTTTAACCCTCATGGCACCAACCGACACACTCTTTTCTTCTCAGACCTGCGACGCCGGCAACAGGAGCATGGACGAGGGTGAGCTACGAGAACAAACGTGGACTTGCAAAGTCCCGCGAGATCCTAGTCTCATGTACTGTGAGGCTGCTGTTGCTAGGTTCCCCACCTGGTGACCTGGGTCCTAGCGTCCCATATGTTACATAACTGTAAGGCCTCCCCCGTGGAAACGCTCCACTGTACGTGGTGTCAATGCAGCCAGTCCCGGCGGCATGGGCGGGCATTGGCGGGCTGTGCCCGCTCACAGAGTCAGCCGTGCCCGCCCTGGGCTGGAAGCTGTTTAAATAATTTGGGTTTTGTTTTTTTACCTCGAAGTGGCCAACGCTTTACTATTCCTATCTCGGTTTGTCGATCATACAATTCAACCAATCCAACCAACGAACCAAGGCAACTAGCTGGCCAATTACAGGTGTTGGGAGGGTGGGTCACTGAGTTAACTACAAGTTATTTAGCTGTGGTGTTCGGCATGGATGTCCGTATTTTTCCCCAAAAAATATGCGGACAAGAAGTGAGGATGCGAACGGGAGCGAGCAGGAAGCAGCAATATTCACTTCTACTGGAAACGTCAGTACCGAAGTCAACCGTAACAGTGGAGTAAACATTCATGCTAGTAGAGGTAGCTCCCTAGCTGTTGTAGCTAGCTCTCCTAGTATGAATTCAGTGTTCAGGTTGACATCAGTGCTTCTGTTTCCAGTAGAAGTGAAGCTGTATGTTGTTATCTGTATGCCACAACCCTTGTTGCCGGTCTTCTTGAATAAATGCTTGAGTTGCATAAATGGACACAGCATGACACTATTTTGTTTGTTTTTTAGATTTTTGGATGAACTACCCCTTTTTAGTAAGAGGAAAATGACTTCTCCGCACTGTAGCAGTGGTCACGAAGCCATTGTTCTGCCCAAAGCAAATAAAATGTAGGTTGAAAAACTTTGCCCCCCTGAAAAAATGTAATGCCCCCCCCTAAACAATTACTTTCTCATAGAGACCGCATACACTGCGTTTAGTATCCTTAATGCCACATGACGTCACGTTAGCTTTAACGTCTATCAACATTTAGTAGCAAGATAGCGACTGTACCTCGTTGGCCGCTTTACTTGAGAGAAGTAAAAAACAGGTCTTCAGTTCTTCCTTAAACGTAAATCCTTGCTTCAATGTACTGCACAATATACACTTGCGGAATACAACTTTCTTGCAATAGCGCTCTCACACTGAGGTATCTCCGTACCGCAAGCGTGGTCCAAAAACAATAACAGACAGTTCAGAAAACCCGCCCCCGTCTGTCACTTCAGATCTTTGGTTCCGACATGAGTTATGACCCACTTCAAGAAACGAAGACTTGTAACTTAACAAAAAACAAAGAAAACAAAACAAAGGCTGCTTGACATTAAATTGTTCTTATCTCTTACTATTTAATTGTAAGTATTAACTTGTGTGTGTATTACTACGGATGCGTATTAACTTGTGAACTCATTGATTGATTCAAATATGGATTAACTTATGTATTAAATTAATCCATTTATTAAGCTGTCGTTGATGGCAGCTACCGGTACCGTTGTTGAAGCAGAGTGTTGACTCGCTAATTACATGGTTTGCTAATCAATAAGTGAGTTGACATCAATTAACGTTACTCCCACCTTAAAGACATCCGGGAACTTTTGGGAAGTCAAGCCTTAGCCTTAGTTAGGCCTTTTCTGGTGTTATGTTCAGCTGTTGCCTGCGTGTCATACATGTTCATCTGGTTAGCCAACGTTTGCCCCACTAGGGTTGGAAAAGGATGTTTGGTCAACATCTTTAACGACTACATAAATCTGTCTTTGATGATCAGATGTGAATTCTGACACGTGTGATGTTTTAGTATTATTTTACTGCACTCCAATGCTTCTTTGCACTCTGAGAGTAAGTGCAACAGTGTTGTACAAGTTCACACTTTTAATGAGCTAGTTCAAAGTTCAGTTCACACATGTTCAAAGTGAACTGTTCACGTTCATAGTTCACCATTTCAATTCTGAACTAGTTCAGTTTTTCAAACTATGACTTCAATCACTATGCCTACCTTCTAGCCTAAAACTGTTCAACTGCAGGGCAAACTACTACTGAACCTGGCTGTTTGCTCACAAGGAACTATTATCCCTTTAGCCAGGTGCCCTTTTGGGCCCTGTTCCCATGTTCACAACTACATGTTTTTGTTTAGAAACAACAACATGTTCACATGTCTGCCTTTCACAGGCAGCGGGGTAGGGGAGAGGAGAGGAGGGGAGGGGCCTAGTGAACCTGAGTGAGCGACATGAATACTACTATCAATATTTGGATCGATCCCACCCCTAGCAACGACATGCTGTTTCTAAAGTGCAAGCAGGTTTCCCAAGTCTCATCAGGAGAAAACAAATTCCATAACGTTTAATTGGACCGCAACATTGACATTCGTTGTTCATTTCACACAATCTGAACTAATTCACGTTCAACTTCTTTATTTACAAATGCGTTGCTTTCAGTTCAAAGTTCACAGAAAAATGAACGTGTTCAATGAACACAACTCGTTCATGAACAACGCTGAAGTGCAATACTAAAACTTTTATAATAGGCCACCTGTGTAATTACTTTTGAAAGACGTAGTTAAACACAGCAGTCAGATCTAAAAACTATATTACACATCAAATCAGAGCGGTAGCAAATTCAAAACAACGCTTTGCAAAAACCTGATGAGACACCTGTCACTCCAGGTAACAAGTCAGAGACAGAGAGCATTTATGCCCCGCCCCCTCTCCTCCCACAAGGGGGCCGGTCATGCTCACAATACAGGTTATTTTAATAAATTGTGGTGTGAATGCTGGATGCTGAAAAGCCGACACTACACGGTGTTGCTGGCTTTAACATGGAAGAATACGGTGAAGGAGTAGAGTCTCTGATGTAGTATTGAATGAACATCCATTAAAAGTTGAGTACCTTTTGCCTTGACTCCTGACTCTTCCTCACCTCCTCCACCCTCATGAAAGGATTCCAGGATGTGCATACTGGGAAGTGAAGAAGGCCTCTGGGCAAACGAGGAGTCATCTAGGATCCAACTGAAGTCTCAAATATTGACTTGAGTTTACATTTAATCTCCGTCGGTTAATCAAAATTCTGGGCTTATCTACCTGTGAATCATGTGAGGGACAGGAAGGAAAAACCTCCATGCTGCCACAAAGCACTCTCTGGTTTGCACATGATTGGGAAGTAATGAACAGCTCACAAAGCTGTCTGTCGCTCCAACTGTGATTGATGCAGAGAATGTTATATTTAATGTGTTACATTCAGTGCGTTAGGATGCATTGTTATATTTCATGTTTAAGCGGCACAAGTTTTTCATGTAAATAAAGCTAGATATGTGCAGGGACGTCCATCCAATGCATTTCATATTTTCACTTCATGTGTTAAAAAGTGAACTATTTCATTTGTGCGTATGACTAAGTAGTGAGGATGCAAACTTGATTTTTATTTTAAACCAAGAAATAATATGATAGTCTAATGGTCCTGCATACTTGTGGTTCTTTAGGGACGATTCCGTCGTGGTCCAGGATTTCACCGCTGTTGTGGCCTTCAACACGTTGTGACGTCAATCGGTGGATGTTTGCTGTCCTGGGAGGGTAGGAGGAACCCAAACCGAAGGAAACCCATCTGAGAACAACCTTATTCATTTTCTTTGAGAACTTTTTTTCACCTGAGACTCAGGTTGTTTGTTGTTCTTGCACCCAAGAGAAACTAATAACTGAACTAAACTGAGATCATAAGGAAAATGAAGGTTGGCAACAAAGGGACAATTGAAGTAAAAAGGGTTCAACCCAGTAAGACCAACAACTAATCCAAGGGAAAACCACATTTATTATTTTTCTACAGCAAAATTTACATTCCCTAATTTTTGAGGGTATTGACACATTTTCTTTTTTCTTATATCCAATGTGAGTATTGAAGATATTTTGTGGTATATTTGAGTTATTTATATGACAAATATTCCTACTTTTGGGGAGAGATAATGTACATGAGAAAAGGGGTAAATGGAACTGAGCAGAATATAACAATAATTGTCTGTCTCATAAATCTGTGGTCCAGTGTGTTATGCGGGTTGGAGTTATATGTACTCTCCTACAGAGTTTGCTACCACCAATCTCCTTATCGAATCTAGTAGATCATAGAGCTTGAATCTGTGTAGATCTGAAATCATTCTGAACTGTAAACATATCTCTTTTATGAGAGAAGGACACACATTCAGGTTACATAAGCATAACCACCATTAAATTAAATTATAAAAACAAATGTTTTTGTCCGAGTATGTCATCCAAGTATAAAAGTTGCCTCATTGAATCCGATTTAACTCCAAGGTTCACCGTCATTCAAAATGCAAGAAAAAACACCTGTAATTTCACATAACATTTCCCTTTTCACACAAAGAAAATAATTATAATACACTTTAGGTTCAGGTAGAATCAAATAGGCTTTTCAATGTGAATCTCAAATAGAATGTATGCCTTTTAAAAAGCACATTTATGAGCTCACACTTTAGGATTTGCAAAATTGTCGATTATTGTGCAAAGGAAAAAAAATCAGATTTTAGTTGATGCCTCACTTAAAATGGACCATCCATTCCTCAAATATTGTCATGGGGTCCTTTGGCCAGCAGAGTGCATCTTATGTGATCTCATGATCACATGACAGCATCACATGGCTTTAAGTCTTTTTAAACAAGCAGAGATCTTCAACAGGGGTTAGCTACCTAGCTAGCTAGTTGGCTAACTAATGTTCAAGATAACTAGATACATAGCATACACAAGCTTTATGCAGACGACTCTACCTTATTAGTATCCGGTAAAGATACCAGAGTTATACAGGAAACTGAATTGTCTCTGGTAAGGGATTGGTTGATTGACAACAAACTGTCTTTACATCTGGTAAAGACAGTCCATTTTATTCGGCACTAAACACAAGCTTAAAATAACATAACATTAAATAAGATTTGATAAGATAATCCTTTATAATTCCCTAGGGACATTTACAGTATTACAGCAGCAAAGAGGAATCAGCACAAAAAAAAAAAAATAGGGAAAAGTATAAGAAATAATGAAGTAAGAGTAAAGATTTTATAAATAGTGTTAAAAATAAAATATAAAGATAGTGGACTTTGGACCTCGAGGACCAAAACATCTCCCTCTCTCTCTCCTGTTTTTCATATCCATCCACTGCTAATAAAATGTGTCTATGCCTGAAAAAATCTTAAAAAAAAATATATATATACAGCAGCAGGTGGTCTCGCTCCTCGGCAGCCGGTTATCAGTGGCGAAACGCGCAACTTTGCCACGAGCTGGAACCGGAGTTGGGGCTGCAGCTGGTCTGAGCGGCCCATGAGGTCCTGGTGTCCCGCCATTCTGGTGTTGGACAGGGAATCCGGTGCAGCTGTGGAGCGCAGATGATGAGGACAATGATGATGATGATGAATGGCCCGGCTGGCTCGTGCAGGCACCGGGTTCTCGCCACCATTATGTCTACTGCTGTGCGCCCTCACCCTGTTTTGTGATAGACATGCCTAAAATGTGCCTACTGTCATTGGTTGTCAAGTGACGAAAACTTGCACTGAACCTCGCCTGGCGCATCAAAGGTGAGGAGAGGAGCTCATTTGATTGGTGAAGATGCTGGGCTGCCACTAGAGGCTGATTGACAGGCGCTCTCCTTCATACAATCACGCGTACACTTCATGGCTGCACCTGAATGGACGATCGCTTTCACTGCTGTCCTGTCTGCTCCGGAGCACGCAGACCAACATGGCGGCTCGTTTGGAAACTTTCTCCTATTTTACGAAAATAGTTCACCGAAAGGTGTTTCTGAAAACATTTTAAGCGAGAAATAAGCTATGCAGTTGCTGAATCTGTCTTTATTTCAGATCGACCACATTCAGTTTAGAAGATTTTCGTGAGCGTTCCCGAGGCGGCGAGTCGAGCCCGGCGCCTCTGATTAGCATAAAGTAGATTCGACTTCAACTTTATGCAAATGAGAAGCGGCCAACTCGCACGCCGTCTCTCGACATTTGATGGCCTTCCATACAACGCTACCAGAATGCATTGCACGGCTTTTCACATAGACAATGAATGGGACGCGGGGAAACACCGCTGCCATTGGACACGCACCTTCACGCCTTTTCTCCTCCCTCTTTCCCACTTACGGGGTAGGAGTGACGGGAGGCGTGCCTGTGCCCGACCGCACCATTCACGAAACTTGCAAAGTCCAGGCGGACACACCCCGTCGGCGTGGCGCAGGTGCGCCGACCCCGACTACGACTGGTCTACGAAACAAGGGCCCTTTGTCAGAAAACTGTGAGACAAGTAGGGAGGAGAATATAGATACTGGTAGATGAAAAACAATATGAGTCAATATATAATGTATACTAATACAAAATAAGTAAATATATAATATATAATAAATATATAATGGATACAGATAAAATACAAGTAAATATTATATAAGTAATATAATATTTATTGTTAAAACATATGTAACCCAGATCTCTAGTTTAAGGATAATAAACTATTTACTAAAATCAGACTGGGCTTGAGTTCGTACCGAAACAGGGAAAAATGATTATTAGGATCTCAGGAAAATATCTTAAATTAATCTAAATTTTCTCAAGGTTTACTAATTAACTTTCAAGGACCACCACAACTGTGTTTTAGAGACAAAACCTTCACAGGTGTTTATTTACAAGGGAAAAAATAAATAAAATTGGTGTTAGCTCTTCTCTCAGGAAGTGAAATATAAAAATAAAATAAATGCACAACAGGTATGTAAATGAGAATTTTTTAAATGCAAAAATAAAATACAGGGTCCCTTTAATTGCTTTAAACCTGTACCATATGTACTCTCAATGTTCCCTTTAATTTACTTTAGTAATTACATAAAATCTCTACCTTTGACAGGTTTCTGATAAACAAAAACAAAAACAATTCCTACAAACTTAAACACATTCACATTTATCACATGTGGGCCCACACCAGGGCCGGACTGGGAGACTTTTTCAGGCCAGGAGTCAGTCATGTAACCAGGCCACCCTGGCCTTGCCCACACGCGCACGTTCACGCCCACACGCATTGGCACGCATGTACACGCACATGCACGCACGCACGAACACACACACGCACGAACACACACACACACACACACACACACACACACACACACTGCATTCCAAATAGAAGTTCAAATATGGGACCTATGTACAAACTAAGTTAGGAATATACAGTAACTTTTGTGTTTGGGGCCGGGCTGGTAAAATACAGTAACACAACAATCCTCAGCAAAATCCACTAACACACTTACTAGAAGAGAATGAAGGTTTAACGCAGTGCCAAGGTTACTTAAACATCATATCATGTGGAATGTCAACTGCCTCTTTGGCATAATTTTTATGTGTAGCCTACAATATAACCTAATAAACAAAGACAACAAAGTCCAAATCAAACAATTAATTAGCTATGAGGGGACAGCCTCTGAATACATGTTCACAGAACATGCACACACTGATAGACGCAATGTATAATACAGTCCGAGAGTATAGTTCCTAATAAGCAATCACATAATATTGACTCATATTCTAATATAGGGCTGGGATACATAACAGCAAGTCAGCAACAGACAGCAAAATTCAACACCACTAGTGCTTAATAGAATGGCAGCTATTACCATATTACAAATGAGAGCCATTTATGTCAAATGGCAGTGCCTGTTGGTGTTATGTCTGCAACTTGCATGTTGTTGCTCTAGAAATGATTCTGTACCTTCTGCCAACTGCTCTGCACTGGCTTCTCCTGAAGTACCAGCAGGACTTGTGTCATCACCATCACCACCTTTGAATAGCAAACATATGCTTACAGTGTTTTTCCATACACTATAGTTCATACAGTAAGATAGTGTAGCCTATGTCTCACTTAATGTGCCCTTGTATTCATATACATAATAATGGAATAATGGATAACAGTAAATAAAAAAGTGGCTTGTTTAATTTCATGGCCAGGACCTATAGCCTACTGTGTAAAAGTGTACAGCCTCAAGGACCCAGGTCCCTGGACCTCAAGAACCAGTGTTTTTGTTGTTGTTGTTTTTTTACATAACTTACTTGCAGAGGTATCTTGGCTGTGGGGGGGGGGGGGGGGGTCTGAATAAATGTGTCAGTTTACGGCATTTGGCCGCATCCTCCTCCAGCGCCTTTCTTTTGTTCTCTCTCTTCCCTCTCTCCCTTTTTACCCGGGGGGTTGGGGTCCATGGTTTACAGTACTAGTCGAAGCCTCGACTCTCCCTCTCTGCTCGGCGCTCGCTACACACACACCCCTTCCTCCGCACGCTGTCTGTGTGGTTGATACGGACTGTTGGGGCGGGTGTTAATCAAAACAAACCAATCGCCTTGTCCTCCTCACATGCTACTGGCCTGAGTGGCCTCTGATTGGCCAGGCCTGCATCAGGCCAATCATAGGCCGGCGCTTCGGGAAATCTCCCGGTTCTCCCGATGGCCAGTCCGGGCCTGGCCCACACCAAAAAAGATCAACTCAAAACTCTGTTGCAGGCCTGTGATGACAATCGGGTGCGGTGAGGCCTTAAAACTGTTATGGCCGCTTCACTCGGTCAAGAGCAGAAAATAAAAGCACGTGCATTGTTGTCTCTCCTGCCGCATGCTCCTACGCATCGCAATAACCTGCACCAATTAGCCCCGCCCCTTACACAGCGAATACATTCTGATTGGCTCTTGAGCTCGATAACAACCAAAGACAAAACAAAAATTAAATGATTGACACATGACAGGTAACAGGTTAGGTTACGCACGTAAACAGTGCTTTCATCATCTCAGATCAGTTATGTTATCAATTCAAATGAACTCAAAGACCGTAATATTTTATTTACCCTTTTGAACTGTAAATAATCTATTTTTTTTTAAACTGTAGATTAGATCTATACTTTTATACAGCCTTATTTTCAACATTTTAAATACCTCGAACTATATTTATCATGAACTTTTTCCTCTTTATATTATGAATTATTTGAAAAACAACTTATTATATTTTTTACTAAATTATTATGCACTGTAACCTATATGAATTTTATACAGGGCTACACATATGTAAATATAAAATATAAATTGATACAATATAAGTAAAAATATATAATATATACTGATAAAAAATAAGTAAATAATATAAACTGATACGATATAAGTAAATATATAATATATACTGATAAATATATAAGTAAATATATAACAACATACTGATAGAAAATAGGTTGTGGGGACTAATTTTTCATATCAACATTTTGTTTTGCAGTTTGTTTACATGCACTCTACCTTCCCATTTACTTCTACACATTATGACTACAAAGAGACCCAACAAGCCTACAAAGACACACACATACACACACCAGGTGGATCCTCTGAATCAGATGGAGGACTGATGCTGGACTGGGACTCAGACTAAATGTGTAACACTTAACATCCTCACTCTGATCACACTGGAGGAAACTACTACCACTTCTACCTCCTCCATTCTGTGTAATTACTGTGTAATTACTGTGTGCAATAATTAAATACTTGTAAATACCTTTTATCCTATTTTATTTTATTTTTCTACACATTTATATTTTTCTGTCTCTTAGTGAAATCCCTTCTTGTACTTTTAGTATTTTAAGTCTACTTGTTTTATGTCCCCTGTATATTGGATGTCTGTCTGTCTACCTGCTGGTGTATTTATTGTATGTCTGCTCCACCTGCTGCTGTAACAAGTAAATTTCCCCGTTGTGGGATAAATAAAGGTCTAAAGTAAAAGTAAGTAAGTAAAAGTACACTGATGCTGTCAGATGAATGACAACTTTGTAGGGTACACCCTAGACAGGTGACTTCTGGGAACAACAATCAATCATTGATTTTTTTATTTGATTTTTACAGTGAATAATGTGGGATAACTGTTCCTTTTTTCACTTTTGATTTTGGAAATATCTTTTTTTTTTCAACATTTTAATAAGGCACAGCAGCTGACTGCATATTGTAATCTGTATTTGGAAAAACTGCTGCTACATAAAAATGAGCACTCTTTTTATGTCACTGTATTTAATAAACATAAAGCACCTGACATCAGGCTACAGTAGACTGCTGACTTGAGAGACAAATGTCTTGGATTTAATCAGATTAATGGTAATACTATTCACATTTAATAACGTACCAATAACATTTTTACCCGTTTTTATATTAAATGTCATGACACTCATTCAATGGCTGGCTATACAAACTTTGTTTTTCAAAATGCTCATGGATTTTGATAAACAAGATAAACCCTTCAAAGAACTTTCAAGTCTCAATCATCTAATAACAAACAGAAATATGTCAGACCTGGTCTAAAAAGAGGACTCAGTTGCAGGGCAGAATCAAAATTCAACAGGTTTTTATTCTGTTAATCTTTGGCTATCAAGATAGAGAGACCAATAAATGTGCTATAACCTGAACCTGACTGTTCTACCTGACGAGAAAACGAAGAAATCAAAATCACTCCAAAAAGGGAGGAAAACAAAAGGCTAAACTGAAAACAAGCACTGATCTGTACTATCAAAAATTAAAGACAGAAATCACTCTTCTTGAGGCACAAGGATTACAGAACAAAAATCAAACATGAATATAGATAAGGCAAGTCTGTGACGAAGGGCTGCTGGGGTGGTCGACAGACGAAGGAATGAGACACGCTGGCACAGACTATTTAACACATGAGGGAGAGGGGAACAGGTGGAAACAATCAGGAATCAGGGATGACATCAGACCGGGGACACATGTCGAAGGGCAAGTGACCTGAAATGAGAGTTTGATTTTAAAAATAAAACAGGAAGTTCACAAGACAAAAACCAAGACAAGACAAGACCTCATCGCGGCATGAGAAAATACATTTAAGCCCTATAAATCTCATTGTTTTAACTGTTTTGGTGGTTTTAATATTCATATTACTAAGACTGTCTTCATGATTTCCAGAAGTAAATAAACAATTTGAGACCTGGGAATGATGATTGCACTCACCACTGCTCCTTAAATCAAACATTTTGATGACAAACACTTGTTTCTTATCTGAGTGCCTTCCCTTCTACAACAGTGAAAATGTCCTGTAAGGACTTGTGGACACACTGCAGGAATTCCTGGACATTTCGAGTCGGGTAGCTTGACACAGTGCAGTCGATCCAGTCTTCATGGACACCGTAGGCAATACCAAAACCATCAGGTTGCGCCGGGCCAAAGGCCGAGGAAACCATTGCTGGACTAGTGATGGTGCTGGTGGCGATGATGCTGTCGTCAGTGGCAGCATACGCTGGATCTGTGTAAAAGCTGTGCAGAGCCTGGTTGTTTGAAGTGGCCAGGTGTTGCAGGGCAAACAGGTGACACTCAAAACCTTGACCTAGTGAGAAACAGAAGCAATGGTGAGTTCAGCAAGACCAAAGGGTGGAACGGGAGGAATATCTTACAGTGAAAGTGTAATGAAAATCCTTCAGGGCATGTTTTCAGATATGTGTCTACAGGACAACACTTTAAATACTTCACAAATATCATAATTATAATCCTTCAAAAGCAAATAGACATGTCATATACACACCCATAGCAGCTTCCTTGATGAGCTGCCGATGACACTTACAGCACTCAGTCAGCATGGCCTGTAGTTGTTCCACGCTGTGTTTGCCTGGCTGGCGAACAAAGGCGTGTGAACATCGTTGTGTGTGTATGGTGGCTGGCCGGACGCTGTCTGTACGGCCATGTCTGAACGCTGCAGTACTACAGGCCTCATGCGAGGCTACCGTCTGTCCATACTGCCTCAGGAAAGCCATTTGAAAAGCCAGCTGGACTATAGCATCTGGACTCAACTTGTTCTTCTTTAACTGTGCCTTGTCTTTCTCAAACCTCATGTTGTCAATGCTGAGTTTTAAAACAGCTGAGTCAAAGTTGTCCTTGGCTTTTTTGATGCCACTCTCCAGCTCGCTGTCCAGGTTGAACTGCAGTCTGTGCACAGCAGACGCTGAATCCACAGCAGCAGCAGCCGAGCCCGGGTGGACCTGCGGCCGCTCCGTCATATCTTTGAAGATCTCATTCTGAAATCTAAGGATAGTTTTCCCGTCGCCCCAGGAATGCTCCATATTAATGGCTGCCTGTCCGTCTTTGGTCAGAATGAGATTGAAGGACTTGTCGAACCACCGGTTGCAGCCGTCGCCATGCAGCATGTTGTGGTGGAGGTGGTTTTCGTCCCTCATGCTTTCATCATCCAGACAGAGACACAAGATGGCGCTGTCAACAATCCGTAAAACCTCTGCGTTTCCAGCCGCTATCAGTTTGTCTCTCAGCCCGGCCCACACATCTCTGTCCTCACTCGTCAGGACCCCGAGAGGAAAGGCAGCTGCTGGCATTGGGTCGGACAAAATGTACTTCAAATGGGACTGAATCTCTGCAGGCTTCACTATATTCCCATCTCTGTCTACAACGTTAAACACATAAATGTTGCCTTTCCTCATTACAATGAGATGTTTTGCCGTCTCCTCTGTGAAGAGCTCATCTCTCCCAATCTTAGGGATTCGAGTTGAGTTGAAGAGGCGAAAGTACTGAGACATGTCCAGGGGGGAAGCATTCACCATGTAAGCTCCATACCAAGACAGAGAGGACGGGACCCAGCGGATTAACCTTTTGAAACCATCTGTGTCACTCTTTGCTGGGTTGGGTGGACAACGTCTGGCTCCAGAAATCCAGCTCATAGTGTTTTCATGAAGCGGACTGCTGAACACACCACATTAGTTGCCCGCACAAGCTGGTCATTGTACTCTGTTTTAGGGTCGGGATTTAACACCATAGCTGGGTAGCACGAGTACAAAGGAACTTGTCAAACCATGGTCCTGAAAGAAAAGAAGTTATTTAACCACATTCATTAGTGATTGTATAAATACGAGACGCTCAAATCCAGGGTAGTTATCATCAGAATGGCAGATTCACCTGAGTTGTAGCTTGTGTGCTTATTGTTTTTGTCCTGAATTACCAGTATCTCCTGCAGCTGCTTCCCCACACCGTTCTGGAAATCCAGTGCAAGTTTCTCTGTTGTTCTAAGGATACACAACCAAGATCGTTCCAAATAAGATTTAAGTGAGAATAGATAAGCAAGTTCAAATATGAAATCGTCAAAAAGTGATTGTCTTTCAACAAAACGTACCTGAACTGGTCATCATCCAACAGAGGCTTCTGGGCAGCTAAACACCTCCTGAGAGTATCTGCCAGCTTCGGTATGGGTAGCCTTAATGTCACAGGGCAGAAGTGATGATTTGTTTTAAATATTTGACACTATTGATGGATTGCTGTGTTTTTACTGCATGCATTTGGAGGAATTGTTTGGTCTTATACTGCTTTTTTTTTTTATATTAACCGCCTTGTGCATGTACTCCCAGTCACTGTCTCTAATAGCCGCCTGAAAATCTGCACCTGTCCCAGGCTTTTCCGCCATAACAGGCAAGGTTTCCCACCAATTGGGCTCGGAGACCGAAGCAAGGGGCATATGTTGTGGCTCGAGGGGAGGGACCAGAACGGGGGAAGCATTTAAAGCAACTTAACTGATACTATGACAAAGGCGCTGGTAGGTGAAGAGTGTGCTGGAACAGAGACAGATCATGTGTGGGACTCAGGACGGTGGCCCATTTGTAGGGGGTCATGGACTACAACGGAGGCAGAGCTGGTTAATGAGAGTGGAAATGCCACCACCAGAAAGGAGACTGTAACGGATGAGCCACCAAAGTCTTTTCAGACCGAGGACGCTGACGGTTTTAAGTACTTAATGGACTTTTACCATTGTTTAGTCGGGACATTTTTAACTGATCTGGTTCATTTTTTTAGTTGAAACTTGTTTTTAATCGATAAATCCACAGTCTACTATTTTTCACTTGATCAAGTATTTAGCCAATAGTAGTCATACGGTCCGCATGGCTACTATTGGCTAAATGTTCCGGTCCAATCCTCGCTCTCTCTCCTGCTCACGTCTCGTCCCGACTCACTTCCGCTAATCAACCTAAGGTGGTCCTGGCTACCTCTGTATTTTCTCTGTGCACCACCTCTCTGTAGTCCTTTACTTGGACCTGTGTATGTCAGAGCCCTCATGTCTCAGCATTAGCTTGAGGCTTAAAGTGGACATATGTCCAACAAATAAGACAGTTTCCTATTGGATCATCTAAGAAACATTCATGTAGTTGATGAGAAGATGTTGAACAAACGTCCCTTTCCAATCCCGAATAACCCAAATACACACTATACGTCTAAAGAACAACAGAAGTCCCATGAGCAGGGTGCAAACTACGGGGGAGCCAGGGGGGTCTCAGCCCCCCTTACTGAGACATGAGCTCCCCTGAAAACATGATTTGTGAAATTCTGGGGGGGTCTCTGAAATATTGGCAAAATGCTGTTTTTTCCCATGCATCTCCTTTTTGTTTTGTTTTTTGTTCTTTTGTTTTGTCATAATCATGGACCATGTGTAAAATCAGGCTATTTTTAATGTATGATTTGCACATGAGGGTGATTGATCACTATTTCACTTTAATAAAGATACTGGCCTGCATGCAATTCTTGTGCTCACCATTGAAGCATGGAGGCGCAAAGCAAAGGAAGCTGATCACTACGGTGGCCCAGAGATGTCAGGCCAAATCTAAAAGCCACAACACAAAAGCCACAACACAAATACAAAAGCCACAACGGAAGTGACCTAAAACACGGATAAACTCAACTTCCCAAAATGCATTGCGGTTCGTCTGACTTCTGAAAAGTTTTGGATAATGGCGGACGATTGCGGTGATTCTGGCGACAGTCAGCAACAAACCGCGTACACATGAAAGTATACTGTAACATGATTTTTATGTTTCCAGCTGACTTTAAAATTGTATTGATAATGAACGTTACTTTATTGTTGTTGGAATTGTACATAACGTTGACTATGAGAAGTTCACCGGCAGGAGGAATGCTGCTCTGAGAGGCTTCACTTCATTTCAATGTGGTATTAAATGTTATAATTCTCATATGCAGGGCTTAGCTACTACTGGTGCATATTTAGCTACTCAATGATATAAGGTTGAAAACCAGCGTATATAGATGGGAGATGTACTGCTCTCCTGAGATTTCTACCTGAAGCATTTCTGTTGAACAGCAAGAATTCATCAATGAGCTATAACACTTTTCTATGTGCTGTTCTTCATATAGGACAGGGATACCAGGAGGCGAATTCGACTTGATGTAGCCGCCTGCAGCGCGCTACCTAACGTGATGTATTGTGGGTTGAAAGCAATGCATGATGCCTAGAATTGTGTCCGACTTAGCAGCTGACTGCAAAGACGTCAAAGGGTCGCGACCATATCACGTGACCCAAAACTTCGCGGGAACAAGTTTTTAAGAGCCGCTTCTTGCAGCGCTTGGCAGTGCGCTCTACGGCGGCTGCAACCTGCTTGTCCACACCTCTGCTACAGCGGAATGGTTCTTATTGGTTAAAAGTTCAATGACATGTGTTCAGGTCCGCACTCGGCGGCCACCTTGTGAAGATTTGCCTTTTTATTTTGGTCGCTTTGATCTCATGGCTTGATCTAAAGTTCTGTGCGTTGTGCTGTGAGTAGGCCTTTTTATTTGTGAGGTCTGGTTAATACAAACTGTATGACAGATTGACTATATAGGATCTCAGGTGGCAGCAACCACTTCAGGGTGTCGGGTCAGGACACAGGTAAGTGCAGAATGAAGGACAGAGCCAGCAATAAAGTTCAACCTTTTATGAATCCGAGTGGGGTGTGTGTGTGTGTGGTTTCTGCAATGTTAAACACAACAATACAGATTGATTAGAAATAAGGTACAACTTAACATACAAATATACTGAGTTAGATATACACTATCTCTCTAATCAGATAACTACAGCCCAAATGATTTATGAACTTAAATGATTATTAAACAATAAACAGAGAATGAGCATTGATATGCAATATACAGTATAAACATCAAAGATTAGCAATACAGTAGCCTAGCATAAGGCACTCAGGCTATTGCTAGTTAGCGGCTAATTGTTTGACACTCATTAGCAGCTAAGTGTTTATCACATAATGAAATCTGAAGACAAAAACTACTGCAGTCATCAGTTGACTCATGCATAAAACAGAAATATCAACATAGTGTAACATATGAATACAACAACATAACTCACGGCTCAATGGACGCACACACTGCAGACACACGGAGGGACAGTTCAGCCGATATCTGCTCTGAGCTGAGCAGTACGTATGTGGTGCGTTCAAGGACCTCAGCAGTGTAGGAATTCACATGCACAACAATTATCAACAACTTAAAGGAATAATGCTCAGAGGGACGACCTTTTGTACAGCCACCCCCAAATTTGGTGTGCAAATTTGACACTGCTAGAGCACTTCGCTAGATCTTGGTGACATCCTGGGGCAGAGCAGGTAGCTTTATGAGTCTTACCACTGGGTGGGTATAGGTCCGGTCCTTGACTTGGACGACTGCGGTTCTTACCCGACCATCAGCTCCAGGTATGACGGTTTTCACTTTTCCTACTTGCCAGAGAGCTCTTGGAGTTTGCTGGTCAACGATGAGAACCAAAGTTCCAACAGTAATGTCGTCCTTCTCGGTCTGCCATTTCTGCTGTGCTTGTAAGGTGGGTAGGAAGTGCCTTATGAAGTGCTTCCAGAAATGGTCAGACAGGACTTGAGTGTATCTCCATCTCTTGCGACTGAGCAGTTCCGATTCTGGGTAGACCACTTGTGGCACAGAAATGTCTGGCCGCCCCATCAACAAGGAGTTGGGTGTGACAGGATCCGGGTCTGCGATGTCTGTGGAGACGTAACCCAAAGGACTGGAGTTGAGGATACTCTCTACCTCCAACAAGACGGTCCTCAGCACCTCCTCCGACACAGTTTGGGCTCCCAATGTGCTGCGCAGGGCTGCCTTCACGGATCGCACCTCTCGTTCCCAAGACCCGCCAGTGGGGAGCGTTGGGGGGGTTGAAGCGGAACCGGATCCGTTCTGTTGCCAGTTGTTCTCGGAGGGTTGGTTCCATGACTTTGAACGCTTCATGCAGTTCCTTCCTTCCGCCCTTAAAGTTGGTGCCTTGATCCGATAGGAGCTCAAAGGGCTTCCCGCGACGAGCTATAAACTGTCAGAGCGACATCAGGAATGAATCGGTGTCCATGTTCGCCACCAGATCTAGGTGGCTGCCCGAGTGGTGAGACACTTGAAAAGGATGCCCCACCTTTTCTCATTGCGTCGTCCTACTTTGATGAGCATAGGGCCGAAGCAGTCCATCCCGGTTGGGTAGAAGGCAGGTTCGAAGAGCCTCAGACTCGAGGGGGGCAGATCTGCCATTCTTGGGACTGCTGGTTGCCCTCTCCACTTCTTACACTCAGGACAGTGGTGTTGATATATCCTCACTGCTTCTCTACCTCTCAGAATCCAGTACTTCCTGCTGAGCTCCGCAAAGACACGTTCAGCTCCAGGATGATGCAGCTGCGCGTCACAGTGCTGGATTAGGAGCTTCGTGACTGGGTGAGAGGGGTCAAGAAGAACCGGATGCAGAACTTCAGAGCTTAGGCTATCACACCTACGGAGTCTACCTCCCACTCTGATCAAGTCGGAAGACTCGTCGTACTCAGGAGCAAGGGTAAGTAGTCGGCTGCTGGATGAGATGGCCTTCCCGGCTTTCAGTAGTGCAAACTCTCCTTGGAAGCTCTCCATCTGAGCATGTCTCAGCAGGGCCAGCTCTGCCTTCTGAAAGTCATCAGCAGTAGGATGTCAACAGGCAGCAGAACACTGTCTTCCTCAGCTCCTCTACTCCCTCTGCAGGTTCTTCCGCCGTTGCCTTTGGTAAGTGGTTAGCCTGCAGGTGAAGAAACGGTGGCTCTCGGCTCCAGCAATTCTCTCCAGCCAGCTGAGCCAGTGTCGTCCCTCTCGTGATGTAATCGGCATGGTTTGTTACAGAGTCGACATAGCGCCAGGATGCTGGGTCAGACAGCTCTTGTATTTCTGTGACTCTGGTTCCACGAACACTTTATACCGGCATGAGTCCGAATGGAGCCAGTTGATCACAGTAGTCGAGTCTGTCCAAAACACCACCTCCTGGATGTCAAGAGTGAGCTCCTTCTTCAAGACCGAAGCCAACTGTGCTCCTGTTAGAGCTCCGCACAGTTACAGCCTGGGGATTGAGAGTTGCTTCTTGGGCGCCACTCTTGACCTCGCAGCCAAGAAGGCCACACAGACTTGGCCTTCACCTCTGTCGGTGCGCAGATAAGCTACGGACCCATATGCGCGCTCGGAAGCATCGCAGAACACATGAATGCTCCGAATGCTGCTGCTGCAGTCCAAACTTGGGTCGGTGTAGCATCTTGGCAGGGTTATGTGCGACAGCTGGGACAGTTCACTTTCCCACAGATGCCAGGCTTGGAGCAGGTCTTCTGGTAGGTGGGGGCGTCCCATCCCCGTTTCTTGCTCCAGAGGTGTTGCACGATGACCTTGGCTCTGGTAGTGTATGGGATAAGGAACCCAAGCGGGTAGTACTGCAGGGCAAGCAGCCGATAGATGTTCCGCATAGTCGGCTCTGGACTTTCGCTCTGGTGACGTTTGTACCGCAGTGTGTCGGACTTGCACTGCCATACAAGTCCTAGAGTGCGCTCCTGAGGATTGGCTGATTCTTGGGAGAACCAGAGTACACTGCTCTCTGACCGGGACTCTACAGGTAAGTGGCCGATGACTGTAGGGATATTACTAGCCCATTGTCGCAGTTCAAATCCACCGTCCATGAGAA
This sequence comes from Chelidonichthys spinosus, assembly GCA_029853015.1. NCBI lineage: Eukaryota > Metazoa > Chordata > Actinopteri > Perciformes > Triglidae > Chelidonichthys > Chelidonichthys spinosus. The sequence continues at coordinate 18,193,930 of CM056826.1, forward strand.
GAGACTGCAGGCGGTCCACCAACTTTTTAGCTTGCATTTCCGAGGGGAGACTCTGCAAATAGTTGTCAACGTAAAAATTACGTTCCACGGACAGACGCGCATTCCTCTTCCGGCTCGGTGTGCTTCTGGACATGGGACTGAAGTGCAAAGACAGCGCAGCACGGGCTGCATGTAGTCCCAAAGGGGAGTACTTGCCATTTGTAGACAGTAGGTTTCTCGTCTACCTTCATGTCTCGCCACAGGAAGCAGAGGAAGGGTTTGTCCTCTTCCAGCAGACGGACCTGGTGGAACATCCCCTTCACATAGCTAGTGTAGAAGAAAATGTGTTACCTTTACATTTTTGTTTTAATGTTACTTTCTCTCAGGAACCTCAAATGTCTTGCTGAGCTGCATCCATTGTATGTAAGCCTTGTCATGTTAATGAAAAGACCCTCTGATCTGTCCCCCTTCCTGGACCGTCCCCGAAACACCTTCATCTCACATACTTGATCAAGGCCTTCATGAATGGCCCCTGTTGTGACACTATGTAGCAAGAACCCAGCTGTTCCGAGGGAAGTCACACCTTTATGTTGTCTCAGGACGTCTCTTAGCCTTGGGAGAGAAGTGTATTGAATCTATGTAAATCCACTGTTTAGACCTGCCCCTTTAGTTCTGTGTATAAAGTCATCCCTCACCCCACATATGGGAGAATGGACTGTGTGGCAGCGCAACATTGTCTTTTCTCCACTGTCAGTGATTAAACCTCATTTGAACCAGCCACAGAATTGGACCTGAAGAGTTTTCTTCCACACTAGTAATGGCGACTGGGTGTTCCCTGAACCTGAGGAGGACTCCCAACAGGGTGGCTCCGAGTGTGGGCCCTGGCAAGAGGTGGTCATTAAGACTCTGACCCTCGAATGTGAAGGAGCAATTGAAGACTATCCTGTCTTTACCATTGTGGCGCACCATGTGGTGCGGGATGAACCACGAATGGTTACTCTTTGCAGCCTCTGCAGGTGACACAGGTGTGACATAGCCAGCGTCAAGAAGTTTGTAGATCTCCTTGGAGTAGGACGCAGCTCTTTCTGGTTCTCTGGCTAGCCGCTTCTCCGTCCCACGTAGCTGAGCCAGGACGACCTCCTGTGTAGCATGGAGCGGAGGAAGATTCTCCTTCCACAGCAATGGGGTGGCGTAGCGACTCACTGCCTCCACGGTATCCTTGATTGTCTTCTCCTCAAGCCTTCGGATGGCCTCAGCATCTTGTCTGGACCTGGTAATGAGCCACTCACTCCTATACGGTAAGGTATCCATTTGCCACAGTCTCTCGACATGGCTGAAGAGCTCGGTTTCTGGTGGGGAGCAGGAAGTGAAAAGACACTGCTGTGGTGTTAACTGGTGACGCAGGAATCTTGAGGGACCTTGTAGAGCCCATCTGAGTCTGGTGCGCACAGCAGCAGGTCCACCAGGGGGACCCAGGCGTACTGGCTCCAGTGGAGTGATAAGATGTGGATTATCTGACCCAATGAGCAGCAGTGGCTGGACCTCCCTCATATCCGGCAGTGGCAGGTCCTTAAGATGACGGTACCTCTCCTGTAGAGCTTTCACTGGATAAGTATGGCGAGCGAGGCCGAGTTCCTTTGCAGTGAAGGCTCTGTGGATCTGAAAGGACTTGCCAGGCTGTGATGCAGGAGCCACAGAGAATGAAACAGTGGCACCATGAATAGTGCAAACCTCTTGCCGGACAGTCCGGAGTGCTAGCTCCTCAGGTTCCCCATGAAGCCCCAAGCGATCAGCTGCCTCACGTAGGAGGATGGTACGCTCCGAACCTTTGTCCAATATAGCGTGAATGACACAACTCAACTTGAGTAGAACCTGGCTGCTGCCGGTTGGTCGATCTACATAAAGCGTCTCGGAGATGGAACTTACCGAGCAGGCGCGTTCTTCAGTGGAGCTGGACTTAGCAGATGCTGGTGCAATTTGGCTGGTGTTGACTTCGTGAAGAACCTCAAGGTGCCGTCGTTCGCACTGTTTGCACTTCGCTTTGAGGTTACACTTGGCCGCTTGGTGCTCACGGCCGCATTTCCAGCACCTCTTGTTTTCTGTTCCCTCGACAAGAGTTTGAAGTTACTGCACTGATTCATGTACTGCTGCACAGTGTTGCAGAATGGGCAGTACTTCTTTGGTTTCTCCTGTATGGCAGTCGTGTTTTTCTCTGCTGACTTTCCCTTCTGTTCACTACCATGGAGAATAATCGTAGTCTTATGAGGCTTGTACTCAGGACACCTCTCCTTCCGTGGAGCTGGTTTCTCTCTGTCTGAGTGGTCACAGTACTGGTCTCCAATCACCTGGACACGCACCTCATACTCAAGCCACTCAGCTAGGTCTAGCAGTGTTGGTATAGGAGTGTGGATGGGGTTCACAAATCTCTGGAAGTTGGCTCTTAGGTCATATGGCAACTTGGCTAAGAGGCAAGATACGTGTGAGCCGCACCTCAACTCCGTCCGACCCTGTTCTCCCAACTGATGCAACAACTAGTGCACGGATCTGAAGAGCGAATGACTTGAAGGCTCTGATGCAGGGCCGGACTGGGAGACTTTTTCAGGCCAGGAGTCAGTCATGTAACCAGGCCACCCTGGCCTTGCCCACACGCGCACGTTCACGCCCACACGCATTGGCACGCATGTACACGCACATGCACGCACGCACGAACACACACACACACACACACACACACACACTGCATTCCAAATAGAAGTTCAAATATGGGACCTATGTACAAACTAAGTTAGGAATATACAGTAACTTTTGTGTTTGGGGCCGGGCTGGTAAAATACAGTAACACAACAATCCTCAGCAAAATCCACTAACACACTTACTAGAAGAGAATGAAGGTTTAACGCAGTGCCAAGGTTACTTAAACATCATATCATGTGGAATGTCAACTGCCTCTTTGGCATAATTTTTATGTGTAGCCTACAATATAACCTAATAAACAAAGACAACAAAGTCCAAATCAAACAATTAATTAGCTATGAGGGGACAGCCTCTGAATACATGTTCACAGAACATGCACACACTGATAGACGCAATGTATAATACAGTCCGAGAGTATAGTTCCTAATAAGCAATCACATAATATTGACTCGTATTCTAATATAGGGCTGGGATACATAACAGCAAGTCAGCAACAGACAGCAAAATTCAACACCACTAGTGCTTAATAGAATGGCAGCTATTACCATATTACAAATGAGAGCCATTTATGTCAAATGGCAGTGCCTGTTGGTGTTATGTCTGCAACTTGCATGTTGTTGCTCTAGAAATGATTCTGTACCTTCTGCCAACTGCTCTGCACTGGCTTCTCCTGAAGTACCAGCAGGACTTGTGTCATCACCATCACCACCTTTGAATAGCAAACATATGCTTACAGTGTTTTTCCATACACTATAGTTCATACAGTAAGATAGTGTAGCCTATGTCTCACTTAATGTGCCCTTGTATTCATATACATAATAATGGAATAATGGATAACAGTAAATAAAAAAGTGGCTTGTTTAATTTCATGGCCAGGACCTATAGCCTACTGTGTAAAAGTGTACAGCCTCAAGGACCAGTGTTTTTGTTGTTGTTGTTTTTTTACATAACTTACTTGCAGAGGTATCTTGGCTGTGGGGGGGGGTCTGAATAAATGTGTCAGTTTACGGCATTTGGCCGCATCCTCCTCCAGCGCCTTTCTTTTGTTCTCTCTCTTCCCTCTCTCCCTTTTTACCCGGGGGGTTGGGGTCCATGGTTTACAGTACTAGTCGAAGCCTCGACTCTCCCTCTCTGCTCGGCGCTCGCTACACACACACCCCTTCCTCCGCACGCTGTCTGTGTGGTTGATACGGACTGTTGGGGCGGGTGTTAATCAAAACAAACCAATCGCCTTGTCCTCCTCACATGCTACTGGCCTGAGTGGCCTCTGATTGGCCAGGCCTGCATCTCTGACTTAGAAATAAAAAGTCAGATAGCCGGCTGACCGGCAGACTTAAAAAAAAAAAAGAGAGAGAGAGAGAGAGAGAGAGAGAGAGAGAGAGAGAGAGAGAGAGAGGCCAGCAGGCCAATCATAGGCCGGCGCTTCGGGAAATCTCCCGGTTCTCCCGATGGCCAGTCCGGGCCTGCTCTGATGTCACCACTCCTGATGTTAGGTCCATCCATGAGTTTGGTGATCCTCTTCAAGGCCAGATGTTGAGGTTGACCGTACATCTCGGTAAGTGCTCTCATGGTGTCACTAAATGGACTGTTGCTGTATGAATCAGCGATGAGCAGCGCTTCTTCACACTTGAGGTGATCGGTCAATATCTGAAACTTGAAGTGCTCTGTAGCCTTGAGTGGGAGTATGTTGTCCAACGCTAACTTCAATCTTGCAAACTCACGTGGGTCCTCATGCACGAGATCAGGGATCGTTGGTTGAGGTCCACGAAAGGGTCTCTGATGGTGGGCGTCTGCTGAAGGGGGCAGGCGTCTGAGGCCACTCAGCTGGTTGCAGGCGATCAGGTGAGTACCTACGAGGATCACCAGGGTAGCGGTTATCCCAGGGCTTGTACTGATCAGTATGACTATAATAGCCATGTCCATGTGCAGGACGGCAACGACTGTCACAGCGATCAGAAGAAGGATATGTGTGATCTTGTCTGTAATAGTCATTATCATAGCGGGCTCTCAGACTAGGCAGTCTATGGCATCTGGCAGGCTGCCTGTAGCTGCTGACATGCCTATCATAAATATCATCAACCTGGGGATGATACCTGCTGCGACTGTCCCTCAGCGGTTGAATGTTGAGGTGGAGGAAGTTTCTCACCCTTTGTTGTGGTTGGGGGGAAGTCTTGAGATTGAGGGGATGACTCACCGGAAGATGATGGTGACTGTGCTGCGCCCTTACTTTGTAACCCTGCTCCCTTTAGACTGCGACTGAGCTCCTCTATCACGTCATGCTGACTGTCCTGTTGGTGCGAAGACTTATTGCTGAATGGCACCTTTATGGCACTCTCAGGCTGATGTGGGTCCTTGTGACCTCTGGATGGCACCAGCTTACTAGCGTGCGCAGGTGTGGATGTCTCGTCCTAACGCAGTCTGGACTGTGACATGGCGTGCTGTGGGGCTAGTACAGGAGAGCTAGAGACTCTGTAAGGCGTTGCACATCTCGTCGCAGTTGGTCATGTTCCTCTCTCATATTATGAATGTACTGGAGAACCTCAGGAGAAGTAGTCTGTCTGGCCTGCTCATCATATGGGAGGCGGTGCTTAGCGGGGTAACCCACCTCATAGTCCTTGAGATATGGTGGCAGTTGGCTGCGTCGGCGCGGGCGATCAGACTCTCTGTATAGGTCTCTCTCTTCCATGCTGAACAGGTAAGGCTGAAGTAGTTGCTTCGATCCGGCTCGAAGGACCAAAATTGTATGACAGATTAACTACACTCAACAAAAATATAAACGCAACACTTTTGTTTTTGCTCCCATTTTTCATGAGATGGACTTAAAGATCTAAAATTCATTCCAGATACACAATATTACCATTTCTCTCAAACATTGTTCACAAATCTGTCTAAATGTGTGATAGTGAGCACTTCTGCTTTTCTGAGATAATCCATCCCACCTCACAGGTGTGCCACATCAAGATGCTGATCTGACATCATGATTAGTGCACAGGTGTAACTTATACTGCCCACAATAAAAGGCCACTCTGAAATGTGCAGTTTTGTCTCACAACAAAATGCCACAGATGCCACAAGCATTGAGGGAGCGTGCAATTGGCATGCTGACAGCAGGAATGTCAACCAGATCTGTTGATCTGAAGTGTTAAATAAACATTTTCATAAATCAAGTATATTTGCCCTTATGTTGTTAAAAGTATTAAGAATATGAAAAAAATACATTGGATTTAGAAGGAAAAAAAAATGCCAAAAAATGCGATTAATTTGCGATTAATCGCGAGTTAACTATGGACAAAATGCGATTAATCAATCTTTTGACAGCCCTAATATATATATATATATATATATATATATATATATTATATATATATGTATATATACAAATATATATATATATACATATGTAGTTGAGTTATATATATATATATATATATATATATATATGGGCCTCTGGGCCACCGTAGATCCCAGGCCTGTGTGGTCGCTTCTGTTTTAAGGTGAGGGCTAGTCTGTATGAACTGTATTATTAATTGTAAGCACTGTGTTGTATATGATGTTGTGGATGTGATATGTGATGTGCTGGCATACAGGCTTGTAATAATGGATGTGTTTTGAGTAAGCCCCCCCCCAATATAAGTGAGCCCCCCCCGAAACCTGCGGTATAGGTCGCACACTGCCCATGAGCATGTATTAAACTTATTACAGATGGTAAATTACTCATTTACTCGTTCACATGTGTCAGTCAACTGTACTGTGAAAATGTGTTTGTGGCTCCTTACTTGGGTAGACTCTTCTGGTAATGCATCGTTGGTACAAGACTTCGGTGCAGATACTCTGTTGAAGGCGTCCTGTCGCTGCTGTAGTTTCTCTTACTGAAGCCCAGAGCAGCAGCTCTTACAGTCATTGGGGAGTTCCTCAGAGAGGCAACGCACTGCGTTTGAAGCAGACTGGCCATGATGGCATTGGCTGGCGATCCCAATACCTACTGTGTTGTTTTCAACGTAAAGCACATCAGCTGACACAGACCAAAAACCTGATGAGACACCTGTCACTCCAGGTAAGAAGTCAGAGAGCATTTACGCCCCGCCCCCTCTCCTCCCACAAGGGGGCCGGTCATACTCACAATACAGGGTTTTTTTAATAAATTGTGGTGTGAATGCTGGATGCTGAAAAGCCGACACTACACGGTGTTCCTGGCTTTAACGTGGAAGAATACGGTGAAGGAGCGGAGTGTGTAATGTAGTATTGAATGAAGATCCATTTAAAGTTGAATACATTTTGCCTCGACTCCTCTCTCCTCATGACTCTTCCTCACCTCCTCCACCCTCAGGAAAGGATTACCAAACTGGGAAGTGAAAAAGGCCTCAGGGCAAACAGTCATCGAGGATGCAGGTCAAGTCTCAAATATTGACTTGAGGTAAATATTTCATCTTAAACAGCACAAACTAAAGAGTCTAACATCAGTGTAAGCATAACCACCATTAAATAATGAAAACAATTTTTTTTATGACACGTGAACCATTTCCCAGTACGTCATCCAAGTATAAAAGTTGCCTCATTGAATCCGATTTAACTCCAAGGTTCACCGTCATTCAAAATGCAAGCAAAAACACCTGTAATTTCACATTATATTTCCCTTTTCACACAAAGAAAATAATTATAATACACTTTAGGTTCAGGTAGTATCAAATAGGCTTTTCAATGTGAATCTCAAATAGAATGTATGCCTTTTTAAAAAGCACATTTATGAGCTCACACTTTAGGATTTGCAAAATTGTCGATCATTGTGTAAAGGGGAAAAAAATCAGATTTTAGTTGATGCCTCACTTAAAATGGACCATCCGTTCCTCATATATTGTCAGCATCACATGGCTTTAAGGTTTTTTTTTTTTACATTTTCACCAGGTAAACCAAAATCAGTCATTTTCTTCTAAATCTGTTAAATGGGTCATAACATGTCTCCTTAACACATGTAAAAAGCCAATCAACCATATACTATGTAATTGTGGAGCTAGGCTTCTGAAACGTTTCTGCATCTTGGATTTAATGGGCGGGTCCGAAATCACTTTGGCGTTACATAACGCGGTTGTAGCATAAAGCCCAAGTTATGCTTCTGCGTTGACGCAACGCAAGGGGGCGTTTATGCGGACCCCACTTATGTCCACCACAAGGGCCTGACGTGCACCTCTCAAAAATCCTAGACGCGCGTCGAGGCGACGCAACACCAACACAGCGGCATTGGCTGTGATTGGTCTGCTAACTACATCCGCTGGAGACCGCTTTTCCGGTTTCCACTCATAAACACCGCCATTTAAACGTTTAATACTTTTATTGTTTGCACCTTGTCGCTTTTGCACAAAGAAATAAAACACCAAGTTCTGAAAAATTGTGGACGTTTAAAGCCGGAAAGTAAACAAATAGGCTATAACGAGGCTATACGTCAAGAGTCTCGGTGGGTCGGTCAGTCTTTACAAAAAACATAGCGCCCTCCACCGGTGTAGCATTGAATTGCATATTGACACGTAAACCCAACGCAGAACCATCACGGTCTCCAAGCAACTGCGTGGCCATTGCGTGGCCATTGCGTGATCACTACTCGGAAGCATAACGAAGCCTTAAGCCGTCCCTGCTGTATAAATACTGTAGCGCCAGAGAGCCGGTACACTCGAGAGGGATTCCATTTCCCATTATGCCTTGCGGCCGGAGCCGGATAGAGTTGGGGGCGGGTGTTATGTTTTCGGGGCCATGTTCTAACGTGTATACACTGTTGGTGATAGCACAGGTTGCTAATAAAGCTGTTCAAGAAAGTGAGATTATCTCTGTTGCTTCTTCACACGAGCCGAGCTCGCCACAATACTTTCGCGCAGTAGCTTCAGTGGTTTTCCGCTCGGATAGCTTCACATACTCTACACAATCCTCTAATACTGGCCTGTATTCTATTACCGGCCGGTCTCTAACATTGGCCGGTCTCGCTGTAGACGTAGGTAAATAACGGCCGGTCTCTAATGGAGGCCGGGGCAAGTGTCTACAGGCAGCGTTATTTTCACGCTTCCCATTGATTGTCAGCCGCGCAATGACTTCGCGTCGCAGAGATTTTGGCTGACGCTATATTAGAGGATTTACGGTATGTAAGAAGCCCTGCAATGCATTCGCCTGATGGCGAGTGTGGAGAGACGGTGCGCCGCCGCCTCTTCCAAGCTCTCAAAAATCTTTTAAACTGAGCGTTGTCGATCTAAAATAAAGACAGATTCAGCAACTGCATAACTTATTTCTGGCATAAAATGTTTTCAGAAACACGTTTCGGTGAACTATTGTCGTAAAATAAGAGAAAGTTTCCAAATGAGCCAACATGTTGGTCGGTTGGAAATCCAGGAGCAGACAGGACAGCTGCGGAAGCGATCGTCCAATCAGGTGCAGCCATGAAGTGTGCACGTGATTGTATGAAGGAGAGCGCCTGTCAATCATTCTCCTAGTGACCCGATCCCAGACTCATCACATCAGTCTGAATCGGACTCCTTGTTGGGGGCTCGAGGGTCATCGTCAGTGGAGGGGCCACACAGTCACTGGGAGGAGCACACTGGCCGTTCCACTGTGTGCATTCTGGGAAAGCTGGGCTTTAGGGTGCAGTAATTACCACGTGCCTCCTGGCAGAGATGTAAAGAGGCTTTCAGCAGATCTCTGCACCTGGAGGACTAAATCCTAATGAGGTCTGGAGAAGGAGAGTGATTGCCTGACCTCGTCCTTGTTTCATTTAGACGTCGCACAGAGGACGACAAGCTTCAGGAACACAGCAACACATATTTCAGATGTCAAAGCTCAAATCATCCGTGAGTTGAGTCAAAGTATCTATATATATTTTGATACTTATGTATGTGTGTATATATATATACATATATATATATACATATATATATGTATATATATATACATATGTATATATACATATTATGTATATATATATATGTATGTATATATACATATACATATACATATGTATATATATATACGTATATATATAAACATATATATATATACATATATATACGTATATGTATATATATATATATACGTATATATATATACGTATATATATATGTATATATATACGTATATATATATATGTATACATATATATACATATATATATATATATATACATATATATATGTATATATATACATATGTATATATATATACTGTATATATATATATATACACACACGATGTGGGGAGAAGCTGAAGGAAGAGTTATTTATGTTTATAACCTGTTCTGTTCTAGTAGAACCCATTCTATTAACGGAGCACTCTAAACCCACTCAGTGAGGACACCAAGTCTATTACAGGGCTAATTCCTGCAGCACACACACAGACACACACACACACACACAATTCTAAAGATGATTGGTAGTGATCAGAGATCATGTGATCAATACTGTGACGGATGACTCAGAGCAGTAGATATTATTGTATTCTAATATTGTAGAAAAGTGAGGTGACCACGTGAGGAGACCACGTCCATGCGGGCCTGTTGGAGGCCGGACTAGGTGATCAGGTCTAAGCCGGGATTAGAGCTGCAGCTCTGTTTGCTGCCAAAGGATTCTGTTTTCACCGTATGCCTTCTGCCGAGTGTCACACACTCTAATGCTCATCATCATCATCATCATCATCATCATCATCATCATCATCGTTGTTCAGACCAGAGTCACACACTCTAATGCTCATCTTCATCATCATCATCATCATCATTGTTCAGACCAGAGTCACACACTCTACTGTTTATCATCATCATCATCATCATCATTCAGACCAGAGTCACACACACTGTAATGCTCATCTTCATCATCATCATCATCATCATTCAGACCAGAGACACGCACACTCTCATGCTCATCTTCATCATCATCATCGTCGTCGTCATCATCGTCATTCAGACCAGAGTCACACACTCTAATGCTCATCTTCATCATCATCATCATCATCATCATCATCATCATCATCATCATCATTCAGACCAGAGTCACACTCTAATGCTCATCTTTATCATCATCATCATCATCATCATCATCATCATCATCATCATCATCATTCAGTCCAGAGTCACACACTCTAATGCTCATCTTCATCATCATCATCGTCATTCAGACCAGAGTCACACACTCTAATGCTCATCTTCATCATCATCATCATCATAATCATTCAGACCAGAGTCACACACTCTAATGCTCATCATCATCATCATCATCATCATCATTCAGACCAGAGTCACACACACTCTAATGCTCATCTTCATCATCATCATCATCATTCAGACCAGAGTCACACACACTCTAATGCTCATCTTCATCATCATCATCATCATCATCATCATTCAGACCAGAGTCACACACTCTAATGCTCATCTTCATCATCATCATCATCGTCGTCATCATCATCATCATCATCGTCGTCATCATCGTCATTCAGACCAGAGTCACACAGTCTAATGCTCATCTTTATCATCATCATCATCATCATCATCATCATCATCGTTCAGACCAGAGTCACACACTCTACTGCTCATCATCATCTTCATCATCATCATCGTTCAGACCAGAGTCACACACTCTACTGCTCATCATCATCATCATCATCATCATCATCATCATCATCATCATCGTCTGAGTGACAGGAACAAACCTTCGGGATAATGAAAAAAGTGTGAAGTCTGCTCAAGTGCAGATTTATAAAAAAAAAAACAGCCTTTAAACTTGTGGATGGTAATTAATAAGGTATCAAAATAAAGATATCAGCATGGAACTTCCCCAGCTGATTACTGACTGTTACTTTTAAATGACAAGTTTTCTGAAATGTTATGTCGATAAATGTAAATGAAGCACTTTTCTGATCATTCCAGTCAGTTCACGTGTATGATGGACAGTAGACAGGTAGAGGGAGTGTGAGACAGGAGAGTGAGACAGGTAGAGGGAGTGTGAGACAGGAGCAGTGATGGACGTGTCTCCTCCCCCCTCTGATACGGGACCTCCCCCCGGTCCCGGTCCCGCAGAGCCACGGCTCAGTCGGCTACGGAGAAGCTCTCCGATGTTTTGGTGACGCTGCGTTCTGAAGAAAGGTCGATAATATTATTATAATATTAATTAATAAGCGTAGTTTGGAAGATGGAATTCAAATTATTGGAATTAAAGCGCGGCGACCAGAAGGGGACTATTTCTTCTCTCGGAATACAAACGTCGGTGTGAAGAGGCTTCAAGACGGTGAGTTTATTATAATAATACATAATCAACTATATTTAATAGGATCTGACGGGATGTCTCAATAATACACAGAACAGATCGATACGAGGAAACGAGATATTATAATATGAAATATCTGCTCATTACTCAAAACATCAAAGAGCTCCGGTTTTAAATGCTTTGATCAGATATGAATTAACATTAAAGCTGCATTTAATGAAGATGATGAGTCTTTATGTATGTTTACACGTACAATCAAACAGGTGACGTCACTGAATCAAAGCATTGCGTCATTAATAATGAACACATTAATAGTTTAAACGTTTCCTGGATTGACTGACTTAGACATATAAAAATAAACAAATAAAAAAGTGCAGGAAATAGAGAGAGAATGTGTGTGTGTGTGTGTGTGTGTGTGTGTGTGTGTGTGGTGGTCAAGTTGCATTAAAAGAACAAGAAAACGAAGAGACCAGATCAGCACTAGGCTGGTGATCTGGTTTAGGGGGGGTCTAGCACCAGGGCCGGTGGTGATCTGGTTTAGGTGGGTACCAGGCTCAGTGGTGATCTGGTTTAGTAGAGGTTCAGCACCAGGCCTGGTGGTGATCTGGTTTAGTGGGGTCCAGCACCAGGTCCGTTGGTGATCTGGTTTAGGTGGGTCCAGCACCAGGCTCGGTGGTGATCTGGTTTAATGGGGGTTCAGCAGCAGGCCCGGGGGTGATCTGGTTTAGCAGGGGTCCAGCATCAGGCCTGGTGGTGATCTGGTTTAGTGGGGATCCATCACCAGGCCCGGTGGTGATCTGGTTTAGTGGTGATCCATCACCAGGCCTGTGGTGATCTGGTTTAGCAGGGGTCCAGCACCTGGCCTGGTGGTGATCTGGTTAATGGGGGCCAGCACCAGGCCTGGTGGTGATCTGGTTTAGCGGGGATTCAGCACCAGGCCCGGTGGTGATCTGGTTTAGGGGGGATCCAGCACCAGGCCCGGTGGTGATCTGGTTTAGCAGGGGCCGGCTAACTCCCTGGCATTAGCACTAATCTGCAGGTGTTACAACCCCCCGCATCCCCGGAGGGGTCAGCGAGTCATCGATCAGGGACGACCTCTCAGTGTCGCATCGGGATCTCTTCTAGAACGGCATTCCTGGAACCTACGGGATCACAGGAACGGGTTCCTCCAGACCGAAGAGGGTCACCGTCCACCTCTTCAAGTGGCGCCCCCACTAATAGCCTTAACCGGCGGCATGTGCACATGAAGGCCACCAGCGGCCCATAAGCCCTGCTATTTCAGAAGACCTGATCCTGTTTAGTGTTAAGGACATAACAAGGTCCTATTTTTAGCTGCTACTCTCAGACAAACAGCAAAATCACATGTGATGTATAGTGTTTGTTCCTCTTCAGGCCGGCAGAGACGTCATGGCAACCTCCTCCTCCTCCGGCAGACAGCGGGGGTCTGGTGACCGGCCTGGTGACGAGCTCGCCGTCCTGGAGAATGGCGTCAACAGGTGTGATGTCACTGAGAAACTGTTACATTGAAGTCTTCTCACCGTAGAAATACAACAGAGTAGAGGGGACGGTTCCCACTCAAATCCACTTAGCAGGACGTGGATGGGAATGTGTGCCGTTGCCATTACAACATTTTCCAGCAGTGACCAATCAGTGGAGTCGTAACGTTGGGAAGCAGAAAGAGAGAGCCGGATTGCAGAAGGTCATGAGGCAGAAAGCAGGCTGGGTTCGGCTCACCCAGCCTCTCTGTCTACAGGTGTGTATCAGCACCATTAGGAGGAGCTAGGTCTCCGGCTAGTGACATTGCTAATTGTGCTATGCTGTAATGCTACACTGGTTACATAAAGTAAGGCAGACAGCAGGCTGATGGTGAGTAGCAGTGCTGGGTCTACCCCTACATTGCTACCTAGCTACCTATCCAGCGATCCATATCCAGAGCTGCATCCTCTCTCTTCCTGGTGGGCTGTGACATAATTTATGGCCCCACTGACGTGTGTCATCTCTATGGCAGCTAACAACAACCACCATTTTCTTTGTACAGGTCACATTACCTCTGAGAACAGTTAGGCGTCCGTTCTACTCCTGTTCCGTTTCTGTGGTTTGAGATGACTGAGGTTAGTCTTTTGGAGGTTTTCCTGGTCTTCAGCCTGTCCCCTTTGCGTTTCCCATCTTGCAGGACTCAGTGTCTTTGCGAGGACATCTCAGAGAGAGCTGTGCCTTCAGAGTCCCACAGAGACTTTACAGGTGCTGGAGCGATGGCCAGGTAAACTTCTGTCCTCATTTATTTTGTATTGTATTGGTATTGTATTTAACGGTGGTGCAAAGTTTTTGATGCTACTTACTTACTACATTTCAAGAAAACTGTCACGATAAATTGTAACGTACAAGCATAAATAACATTAATAAATAAATATATGCCGAGCTTCTCAAACACAAAGCCTCCATGGAGGAGTTTGCAGTTGCCAATTGCGCCACATTTCAGCAAATTCTCTAACCAGTCAGCTGCCAAGTCCACCATGCATTAATGTTACACTGGTGAGAGGGACCCCCAAACCTAAATGTAATTGTTTTAGAGAGGTTAACACACTAATATTTATATTAAAGTTAATTTTGGTTCAAAAGGTTTGCAGAAACATAAAACAGCAACTTATTATTGGGTTGTTTATACATCAATATTAATGTTACTCTGTTAATCTGTTTCCTGTAAAGTCTGAGCAAAGAAGCCTACTTTTACTTGAGTATTTTGGCATAGTCGTAGTACTCGAAGTCGAGGACAGGATGTGAATACTTCCTCCACCACTGGTATTATATACTATTATATATTCTGGTACCTACCTTGTGTAGACAGATGTCACTTTTGTCCCGTCTTCCTGCTGCTAACCTTCCAGGATGTCTTACTTCTTCTTCATGCTGTGGAACTGGGCATCCCACAGGGTAAACCCTGCAACGGAGCGCCACGACTCCTTCCTGGAACGCTTCAGAGGCCCCGAGCTCAAGGAGCTTTCCGACAACGGCCAGTCCGGAGGCCCCAGCGATGCCACCCAGAGGAGAAAGTGAGTACTGGACTGCGTGGCAGGTCAGGAATCTTTAAAGGTCCACTTCCAGGCATCGTGGAGCAGCGAGTCGAACTGGGCCGAATAGAATAGACTGATTTTATTAATCCCAGACTGGAAAAGGATTTACAATTAATGAATAAAGAATGGAACCAGTAGAGATAATCAGACTACGAATCATATTTATTCAAAAATAAGATCCCATGGTGGACTTAACCAATCAGACAGAATATTTTTGCGATTTTATACTAACCACTAGCTAACAAACTAGCTAACAACTTACTAATCACTAGCTAACAACTAGCTAACAACTAACTTACCACTAGCTAAAAACCAACTAATTATAATTATAATAATATAGCTATCTTAGTATAATAATCACCACAAGATCACATTGAGGAAAGTGGTCAAGTCAACTGGGGCAGATGTGTGATTTTAAAATTATACAAGAGTTGACTTGAGAAGATGTTTTTCATTTCTACCATTTCCAAAAAGATAAGATATGGTAAATGGTCCTCATTTATATAGTGCTTTTATCCAAAGCGCTATACAGTGTTGACTGACATTTACCCATTCATACACCCATTCACACACCGACGGCGGAGTCAACCACGCAGGGCAAAAGCCAGCTCGTCAGGAGCGATTAGGGTGAGGCGTCTTGCTCATTGACGCCAGACACTCAGCTAGGAGGAGTCAGGGATCGAACCAGCAATCTTGCGGTTACCAGCCAACCCACTCTACCCCGCGAATGCCCCCCAGAGATTAAACGTTGACTCTCTCTGGCTTGATGTGCAAAACATTTTTTATTTTTTTATTTTATTTGCTTTCTTTCCAAAGTCTTGCTAGCAAGTGGCCGCTGGCAACTTACAACATGAATAACTGCAACAACACAGATGAGTAAGTTTGTTCGTATCTGTCTGGAACTAGATTAATAGAAAAGTAGATCCTTAGTGACGGACCGTGCTAGATGTTTGTATTGCGTAGCTTACGTGGTGTATTCAGCGCATTGTTTGATTCCACCGTTCTCCTGTGTGACGATCTTCTGCTTTAGACACATCAAACCTTTTTGTTGTAAGTTGCGATGCGGGTCGTACCGGCTCAGCCTTCCAACCCCGATGGTGTCTCCAGATGTTTAGCTGATAACCTGAAGACATGGAAACTCCCCTACTTACTTACTTACCTGCGTTATTATGATGGCATCTGCTGGAAAAACATACAACCTATCCCCTTTTGCTGTAGTCTGGTAGACCCTCATAGACCACCACCTCCGTCCTTTTTCCCCACCATAAAATAAAAATGTGCGATCCGTAGCAAAAAAGAGGAGAAAAAGGAGGAGATTAAAAAAGAGGAGAAAAAGGAGGACAAGAAGGAGGAGAAGAAAGACGAGAAGAAAGACGATAAAAAGGATGATAAAAAGAAAGAGGAGCCACCGTGAGTACGACATTAGACAGTTAGTGGACGAAACAGGAAACACTGTTGTTCGATACTTCCTGTCCATACAAAACCAAAGTAAAGTGACTTTGAGCTGATTTTTCAGGAAGGAGATCTGGATCATGGATCCAGCCGCAGACCAGTACTACAGATGGCTGACCATCATTGCGGGCCCGGTCTTCTACAACCTGATGATGATCGTGACGAGGTATCAGCCTGTTTGAAGAGACATTCACTACGAGGGTGGTTCAGGGTTTAATGAGTCCTTGTTGTCTTCCAGATCCTGTTTTAATGACCTCCAGGAAAGGTACACCAAACTCTGGTTGTTCCTGGACTACACCTCGGACTTCATCTACTACACCGACACGTTCGTCAGGTCCAGAACAGGTTGGGTTCTTCAACACAGGATTTAAACATGTACGCCGTAGAAAGAGGATGTGGCTTATTGGTCCCGTTGAGTCTTCAGGCTGAAGATTGCCATAAAATCTGGGCAAATTAATCTAAGTCTTGTACTCGAAAGCCGTTTTTTGTTTTGGTGAGGGATTAACGAGGCAACGATGATGTGACACTTTGTTAAGGCTTCGGCAAATGTACCATCTAGTTAGGTTCCGATTAAACGTCCTGGTTGGGTTTAAGATAAGTGTAATCTAAAGGAAAATATGTAAATACATCACAAACTAAACTCAACAGCACTTTGGGACACGGACACTGGTTTCATGGTTGAGAATACTGTGTTTGTTAACCTCTTTCTCAATATTTAAACTAATACTATACTACTACTGATTTGTTTCCGTGGCACCAATGCATCATTTGAACTCACTGCCATTAAATGTGCCACCATTTAATGTTAAGTTAAGTCGTAGTCATTTCACGCGTTTCTGTGAGACCATTGTAGCAGGCTAATTTAACGCATAAAATAAACCAACTTACGGTAAGTCGTAACAACTAAAACTAAAAACTACACCCACACTATTAATACATTAATAAAGAGCATGTTTATTCTGCAATGCTTTCCTGCTACACTGGTTACAGGAAATTAAGTTTAGTAGCAGAGCTGAGTCAAACGGTCCCTCCAACTCCCTGGAGAAGGACAAGATACGTAGCTAACTGGCTAATTCGCTAACAAGATACGTACCTAACTAGTTAAGTCGCTAACAAGATACTTAGCTACCTATCTACCAAGATACATAGCTAACGAACTACAATCTCCATTTTCTTTCGTACCAGTCACATGACCCCTGAGAACACTGATCACTGTCTGTTCTACTATTTTCTATGATGTTCTGGCTCCTGATTGTGTGTTCATCCTTAGGTTACCTGGAACAAGGTCTGCTGGTAAAAGATGCCAAAAAACTGAGAGAAAAATACAGAACTACGACTCATTTCAAGTACGACATGATCTCAATGATCCCCACCGATCTTCTGTTCCTGAAGTTCGGATACAACAATCCTGAGTTCAGATTCAACCGTCTTTGCAAAATGTCAAGGCTCTTTGAGTTCTTCGAGCGGACCGAAACCAGAACCAGCTTCCCAAACATGTTCCGTATCAGCAATCTTGTGCTTTACATCCTGGTTATTATCCACTGGAACGCCTGTTTGTTCTTTGCCATTTCGAAATCCATCGGTTTTGGATCCGACACGTGGGTGTATCCCAACATAAGCCACCCAGAGCATGGCCGCCTGGCCAGAATGTACATCTACTCCCTGTACTGGTCCACGCTGACCCTCACCACCATCGGCGAGACCCCTCCACCAGTCAGGGATGTTGAGTTTGTCTTTGTCATCGCCGACTTCCTCACTGGCGTGCTGATCTTTGCTAGTATCGTCGGTAACGTTGGCGCCATGATCTCCAACATGAACGCCTCTCGTGCGGAGTTCCAAGCGAAAATTGACTCCATAAAACAGTACATGCAGTTCCGAAAGGTCACCAAAGACCTGGAGGCCAGGGTCATCAAGTGGTTTGACTACCTGTGGACCGAGAAGAAGACCTGTGACGAGAAGGAGGTTTTGAAGAATCTCCCGGACAAGCTCAAGGCCGAGATCGCCATCAACGTCCATCTGGACACATTGAAAAAAGTGCGTATTTTCCAGGATTGCGAAGCCGGTCTGCTGATTGAACTGGTGCTGAAGCTGCAACCGCAGGTATTCAGTCCTGGTGATTACATCTGTAAGAAGGGAGATATCGGCCGGGAGATGTACATCATCAAGGAGGGGAAACTGGCTGTGGTTGCAGACGACGGGGTCACTCAGTTCGTCGTGCTCAGCGACGGCGCATACTTCGGGGAAGTCAGTATCTTGGGTATCAAGGGCAGTAAGGCAGGAAACAGGAGAACAGCCAACATCCGAAGTGTTGGTTACTCGGACCTCTTCGCTCTGTCCAAAGACGACTTGATGGAGGCTCTCACAGAGTACCCGGTGGCCAAGAAAGCTCTGGAGGAGAAGGGGAAGGCCATCCTGATGAAAGACAACCTGATAGACGAGGCGATTGCCAACGCCGGCGCCGACCCCAAAGATCTGGAGGAGAAGATCGTGAAGCTGCAGGGCAACTTGGACCTCATGCAGGCCAAGTTTGCCCAGCTAATGGCGGAGTTCACCTCCGGTCAGATGAGGATGAAGCAGCGGGTCACCGACATGGAGGCCAAAGTGAAATCCATCCAACCGCAGGACCTGTCGGAGGTGGTGGCTGACAAGGACAAGAAGGTCCAGTAAGAGGATACTTTACCGAAAACCAAGGGATTTTTCATTTAGAATAGTAGAGAGACACTTTTTAAAGCAGCGTGTTTATATCTATTTATACATCTCTTCTTCATCATGATCATCATAATGTGTCAAATTGTGTACAGTGTGTGCAGCAAATGTTTCTGTCTGTGTGCTTTAAGTCGTCATGAAACCGTTTGTTGATCAGAAAAAATGCTTTTTACAGCCTGAGAATAATATAAATTAGTATTCACATTTCTGTCAGGTTCAACTCAGCAGTGAGGAATGGCTGCTTCCTGTGGAAGGATCACTGGGACCTTTCCCATCTGGTGAGGGTGGGAAAGGTCCCAAGGTTCCTTTGTGACCTTGAACCCTGACGGGCTCTAAGGGTCTAGAAGCGCACCGCCCCCAAACCCACTGGTTTCCTCTGGTACGATGCGCCCGAGTCTTTTCTTGCGCTGTTTCCTAGCGGCTTAAAGTTAAAATATTCCTGACTTTTCAGCGCCGGGCTCCGCTTGTCAGCCAATAAAATTGTGCAAGTGGTCACTTCACTACTTGACCACTTCCTTCTGTGTTGTGGTGAGAACGGACGGAGCAGACGAAAGGATGATTTTAGTGATTTTTAACCACGACAAACTATATATATTCTTTATCTTTTCACGTGCTTCCCCCCTCCTCCTCTTCCTCCTCTACTGACAGCAGAGCAACACCAAGAGCTTATCACCTGATTGATCACAAACCCTCGTCACACAGGCTGATCACTTTGCCAAGAGGCATTTCTGAAGCAGCTGTGCCTGTCGTGATGCGTCTCAGTGTGATCAGAGTCGGATCAGTGGCCGCCCGGGGTGAAGGTCTTTACAGGACCCCTCACCCAGGCCTAGCCGCTTCTCGGGGCTGTGGACCTAGTTCCTTATAGATGTAGCTTCAACAGACAACAGACTGAGGATTCATACGAACTAACGGCAAAACCCGTTTCATCCTGTATGTCAATGTACAAAATAAGCTTAAATGCAGTTCCTTTGGTTGTTATACAAGTTCAGTTGTAAATAGCAATGTTATATGTAAATAAACACTAAAATGTTCGTATAACATATTCTCTATGTGTATGGCTCGTGTCTGTGTGTGTATGAGTGACGATCATCTTGTGCTTTGACCCCCTTCAACCTTTTCTTTGTAACTCTAAATGCTACACACTGTACCTTTAACAAACAAATATATTGATTACAGCTGCTTTCAAGTTTTAGTTGAAATTCCATCAATGCATACAATGAATGGCAGTGGAAGTTTCTAGATTTTGTTAACCTTTATTTACTTTGCATATCAGTTGCTTTACATAAGAGTTTCACATTATCTGCACGTTCTTTTTGTACCTGAGATATTTGGCCAAATAAAACATGTCATTGGACTTTTTCCTTTTAAAGGCATTGCACAATTTGGCAACTGCACTTAGAAATGTGCAATTGAAACACTTGGCAAACAAATCGGGGGAGAAGAAATGTGAAGGACCACGATGTCTGGCCAGCTTCACTGTTACACAACACACAGCAGCCATTTATATGTGATAACACAGAGATACTTCAAAGTAACCTGGAGGTGAGTTTGCTCTCACGCTGACAGGAAATAGTTCCAATATGAGCTTGTGGGGTTAGCAGTGATATAAAAGGCTTGACCTCGGTGTAAGGAGCACCATCATCAATCCGTCAGAGGACTGAATACTGCTACAGCATGAAGAACTGGAAAACAAGTCAATAAATACACTGCATGTGCTCGCATTCACTGAAAAAATCCTATGTGTAAGTGCACTTTCACAGTTTCACAAATATTTTTCACGTTTAAAACAAAACACAAGAGGAAAAAAAAGTTTTTAAGTGGCGTGTTAAATAAACTCTTTGGGAAACCTAAAGTAGTGTAGAAGAGAGGAAGTCAGGCCTCAGAGTGGAGTGTGACTGCTAGATGTCGGTTAGGCACAGAGTTATTGCACCACTTCATTTATGTTGCTTCCCCTTTTTGATATACTCCCTATGTTTTGTTAAAATGCAGTCTAACGATGGTCTTTGTGGGTCTGTCACAGCATCCCGAAGCCTTTGGCGTACGTGATGGCCTTCAGGAGTCGCTCTCTCAGTTTCTCCTTGGAGGAATATTCTGGGAGCAGCAGAGCGTTGAAGCAGGTGTGAGAGGTCGGTAATCTGAAAGGGGCCAGGAAACGAGTATTAAGATGTCTTCACGCCAGACACAATGCACATCATTGACCAAGGCGAAACTGGCGAGATGTAGGCAACGCTGGCGAAACGTAGGCGACGCTGGTGAGATGTAGGCGACACTGACGAGACGAAGGCAACGCTGGCCAGACGTATGCGACACTACCGAGACGTAGGTGACACTGGCGAGATGTAGGCGACACTGACAAGACATAGGCAACAAGTATTAAGATGTGTTCACGCCAGACGCAATGCACATTTAGACCATGGCCACACTGGCGAGACATAGACCACACTGGTGAGATGTAGGTAAGTGGTAAATGGTCCTCATTTATATCACGCTTTTATCCGAGGCGCTTTACAGTAATGACTGACATTCATACACAAAGTCACACACCAACGGCAGAGTCAACAACCCGAAAGCCAGTTCGTCACGAGCAATTAGGGTGAGATGTCTTGCTCACTCAGGCACTCAGCTAGGAGGAGCCGGGGATCGAACCGGCAATCTTGTGGTTGCCAGCCAATCCGCTCTACCTCCTGAGCTAATCCCCCATAGGTGACATTGAAGAGACTTAGGGAACACTGGTGAGACATAGGCGACACTAAAGACACATAGGCAACACTGGCAAGACATAGGCAACACTAAAGAGATGTAGGCGACACTGGCGAGACTTAGACCACACTAGTGAGATGTAGGTGACACTAAAGACACTGAGGCAACACTGGCAAGACGTAGGCAACACTGGTGAGACATAGGTGACACTTAAAGTCCCAGTCGGCAAGTCCGGCAGATCGAGGGCACTCTGTCAAATTTTGAATGTTTACAACTCTCGCGGTCGTCCCCCACAACCACCGAGCTCCTCCCCCTCGACACCTTTGGAACGTGGGTCCGATGTTGACTCTTGTTTTATCACGGGCACCGTTGCAATCTTTCTATTTTTCCCTCTTTTCCACCGGTGTTTTCCTTTCCTTGGTTGTTTTGGACCTCCTTGTTTCGGTTTTTAACTGAGGAATTAGAAGCTTGTTCCTACTTCCCTCTGCCTCCCCCCTGGGATAGTGGTACGACCTGAGGGAAGAGGGGCTCTGTGTGCACGAACACAGCCCTGCGTGGTGATTGGACAGGATGACCCGGGCTTTGTTGGCTTTACGTGCACGTAGATGCGCGTAGAGGCGCGCTTTTTTTTCTTCTAAAACCGGATGATTTATGTTGTTCTATCCGAGCATAGTGTCGGCTTCGGTGAATATGATAAAAAAAATGTTGCCAACTGGGACTTTAAGACTGTAGGCGAGACTGGCAAGACGTAGGCGACACTGGCGAGATGTAGGCCTTGTACGTCTTGTATCACCTACATGTCTTTAGTGTTACCTACATCTCAACAGTGTGGTCTACATCTCGCCAGTGTCGCCTACATCTTTTTCGATTGATTTTACCGTCTAACAACACCTTTTACTGGCGAGACGTATGCGACACTGGTGAGAAGTAGGCAACACTTGTGAGATGTAGGTGACTCTAGTGAGATGTAGGCGACACGAAAGAGATGTAGGCCACACTACAAACCAGCGAGCTGTCCTATACCTGTCTGTGTCGGAGCCGTTCTTGGCGATGATCATTTTCAGCTTGGCGAGGCCGCCGACCGGCGCTCTGTCTGTGCCGGTGGTGAACTGGAGAAACAGCCTCTTCTGCTCCTCTCCAAACGAGTGAATCGTCTCCCAGAAATCTCTTTAAGCAGAAAGGTGATGTTAGACGTAAAATCAGAGTCAGTTGTTGAGACTTGACTAAATGCGACTCACCTGATGATTTGACTGTCTTTGCTGTAACCTCCATCATATTCTGTCGTCTTTTCAAGCGCTTCAAAGTCAAGTTTCTGTATAATCATATTCCTCTGTAAGTCATAAAAGTACAATAAAGCAGCAGAAATGTAACTCGAGCGGTGTTTCCTCACCCTGCTTCCACAGATCAGCATCTCCACTTCCTCAGGTCTGAACAGGTACTTCAGCGGCGACTCATTGGTGACCATCAGAAAACCTTTCTTGAAGGCTTTGAACTGTCTCTCCACGCTCGTGTTCAGGATGTACTCGGCATATGTGTCCACAAACTCCTGTCAGTTGCAAACGTTAAAAACGTTCAACATAGTTGCTTTTCACTTGCTCTCTTTTAGTGCACAGGAAAACGTACAAATATGACATTTACATGCGTCGTCGTTGAATTCTGTAACATTCTTACTAATCTCAATTATGATTTTGACTTCCAACGATTCTGAAAACAAGATAATCGAAATAAAACGAATGGCCGCATTCCGAAGATGCTCTTGTTTTGTCGTGTGTTATAAATCCAGCGTACCCCTTTCCTTTACAGCAGTGCGCTTTTCAGTAGGTGGAAGTGAACTACAACATAGTTGATTTTATTTATTTGTATCTTATTTATTTTTCTTTATTATTTTTGCATTATTTATTTCAATGTATATATTTTATATTATATACTATCTATTTATCTTATTTTTTATTTATTTTTACATTTTTTCAGTTATTCAGGTATATATTTAAATTGAAAGGAAATCCACTGTCAAAAAGACAGTTTTTTAAAGTAAATAAATGCATGTTTCCAAGCATCAATGAGTAATTTGTGTTAAATAATTGTGATGTCAATATTGACAAAAATAATCATGATTATGATTTTTGCCATGATCGAGCAGCCCTAACATCAACTTCCTGTTGCTGCACTTGTGAAATCTACATTTAAATCAAAAGAGAACAAGACAGATGTACCACTTATTGATTATATTGAAAAAGAAATTGAAAAAACAGACATTAAAATAAAATTTAGTGAGCAAACGTGTAATACTTTAATTATTATTATTATAAGAAAGTTGACGCAAAAGCTTTTGTTGTGCAATCTTGAATATGAGAAATGTGCGAAGCTGTGCTTCTCATAAAATGTATGTGGGGAAACCAGAGACCGTCTGTTGGAGTGTTGATGGAGCAGCTACAATGTTAGCATAGCCTAGCACCCATCAACCAGACTCCATCCAGAAAACCAGCATTTTAAAAGTAGTTATCTTGTGGTCTTGCAGACAGACCTAACAAAGCATTACTTCACACTATTTTACTGATCACCATAATTATAGAGTTATTTCAGCATCCTTTTCATCTGGTTATTGATGATTATTGTCATGAACCCAGACAGGACGGGGTCTGGTTTCCTGTGGATCTGGGACTTCAACGTGTACAAAGCAGCAATAGTGGTGATTTCAGCCGTGATGGAGGGAGAACTGTTGGGGTCTATGTGGAGGGAAGCCCCGCCTCCTCTCTGTGGCATCTAGAGCGAGTGAAACAAATAAACACAAGACATCTCACCTGTCTGTTCTCCTTAGTAACAGGGATCTGGTCTCCCTTCTCCTTTAAGTCATACAGGATTGGGCTTCCAAAAAGGTCCTTGTGCGAGATCTGAAAGCTGAGCATCATGTCGTCCTCCACGTTGCCGCCATATTCAAGTAACTTCTTCAGACTCTGGTAGAGAGCCTGCAAGAAAAAAACAACAAACACCGTCTGTTCAGTTAAGAAGATTGACAGTTGAATGACCGTTAGCTGAGCTTAGCATACAGGCCCAGGCCAACACCAACAACACACACCCACAAGCACCTCCAGCACTCACATGTTCCATCTCTAAAAACCAGAGTAAACACGACAAGTTGGAGCTGGATGTATTTTCCTGGTGGCGTCATGTGACCCTAGCTTGATGACATGCTAAGCTAAACTAACGGTCTTGTGGCCTGGACTGCATTCACACCAACCAGGCGTCGCAGCTTTTAATAAAAAAATTTAAATCACCCTACCAGTAACATTCTAGAACCACAGACATTAGAGAGAGTTACTGTACTGGATGCGAGTCCGACAGGTCCGGGTAGGTCCCCTTCTTGCCCATCAGTTTCCTGTAGACCACCATGGGGAAGTGCACGTCCAGGATGCAGTTGTTGTAGATGGCGAGCCCGAGGACGAGTCCAACCAGGGTGTACTGAGCCTCGTTCTCCAGCGACGACGAGTTGAACCAGAACAGTTTGGTGTCGTCGTCGTAGCTGAACATTCCTGTTCAGGACAGAGCGAATATGTTTCAACCTTCTTTTAGTCACCATAAAACAACGTAAGCAAACGGTGAAAAAAAACGGTGAAATGGTGACTTGGTGTCTCACCGATGTCGGGGTTGAAAATTTCCTCCAGGACCAACTGAAAGAACTCCTTTGAGACGCCGCCTTCGTCGACGCCTTGTTCCCCTTCAAACTCAACAAACAGCTGCTTCTTCAGGTCGGACGGGTTCTCCATGGAGATCATCTCCAGCTGCAATACAGCAGACCTCAGTTCAGTCACAAGCAGCAGGTTTCTCAGCACATGCAACAGCAAAGTTCACCTCACAAGTTTGACCACAAGATAATTTGTGTTAGTTAGCATCACTCTCTGTAGACACCCCCAGAGAGCAGGCGGGGCTTAGCCCCAGAGAGGAGGCGGGGCTTCCCCTGCTTTGTTACATGTTGAAGTCCCAGATCCACAGGAAACAAAACGCTATCCTGTCTGGGTTCATGACATCATTATGACATCCAGAGGTGCTCATGGATTTCACAAAGCTGGATTCACTGGATCCAGCAAGACCCATGTGGGCTGGTTCACCACAGCTGGAGGAACCCAGAATAAAGTATTTATTTATTAAGTGATTTAATATCAATAACCAGATGAAAAGGGTGCTGAAATAACTCCATAATGATGGTGATCAGTAAAAAGTGTGAAGTCATGTTTTGTTAGGTCTGTCTGCAAGACCACAAGCTAACTACCGTAAATCCTCTAATATAGGCTTGGGCCTTTATTTACTCAAGCACATCGCGGCCTAGGCCTTTAATGGAAGGAGGCCAGAATTAGAGACAGGCCCCTATTTCTATTTGAGCCAAACGGACTACCAGTAGAATGAATAAAAACAAGATTTTGTGTCTATTTGAACCTATAAAATACTAAGTGCTCCACAGCTGCCATATTACGGTAAACAAGGTTTACCGCTTGCTGGTATTGCAGGCTTGGTGGGCTGCCACTAGGAGGATGGTTGACAGGCGCTCTCCTTCATACAATCACCCGCACACTTCATGGCTGTACCTGATTGGAAGATCGCTTTCCCAGCTGTCCTGTCTGCTCCAGGATTTCAAACAGACCAACAGGGAGGCTCGTTTGGAAACTCTCTCTTATTTTACAACAATAGTTCACCGAAATGTGTTTCTGAATACATTTTATGCGAGAAATAAGCTATGCAGTTGCTGAATCCGTCTTTATTTTAAATCGACAATGGCATATTTAAAAGATTTTCGAGAGCTTGCGGGAGGCGGCGGCGCACCATCTCTGCATGCATTGCAGGGCTTCTTACATACCGTAAATCCTCTAATATAGCTTCAGCCAAAATCTCAGCGACAGGAAGTCATTGCAGGCTGACAATGAATGGGAAGCGTGGAAATAACGCTGCCTGTGGACACTTGCCCCGGACTCCATTAGAGACCGGCCATTATTTACCTCTGCCGACAGCGAGACCCTCCAATGTTAGAGACCAGCCAGTAATAGAATACAGGCCAGTATTAGAGGATTTACGGTACTTTAAATTGCTTGTTTTCTGAATGGAGTCTGGTTGATGGGTGCTAGGCTATGCTCAACATTGTAGCGTGAGTGAGACAAAGTGACACAAGCGATCCCGTAGTTAAATGTGTTTGTGGTTTTGGTGTCTGTGACTCACTCTGACGAGGGCGTCGTCGATGATGTGGTCCCGGCGGACCTTCAGCTTCAGGTAGGGGTTTGGCTGCTGGCCCTGGACCATGCTGTAGAGGGCGGTGAGGCGCCGCTCGCTGTACATCCTGATCCTGTTGTCGTAGTACAGCCCCTGGTTCTTGGTGATGACACTGAGGATGAAGGGGCAGCTCTGGAAGGAAAACTTTGTTTCGGCGTTGACCTTGAAGAAGGTAAAGTCCTTGTCCATCTCCACCACCTCGTTTAGGGACTCGTTAACAAAGTCCTCGTAGGGGATCAGGGGTCTGATGCTGTCTAGGGGTCTGACGGCCAGCTCCTTCTCCAGGGGGTCGACCCGTGGGCCCTTCTTGTAGAGCCGCTCCTCCCCCAGCAGCTCGTGCAGCGTGAGCTCGTCCGACTCCTCGTCCTCGTCGTCCGCCTCATTGTGCTCTACGTCCACATCGCCGCCTAGGATGCTGGCGTAGAAGGCCACCTTCAGGCACTGCGTCGCCGCCACCACCGTGTCATCGTCGTTCACCAGACTCTCGCCGTCATACTCGTTGCTGACCACCGTGAAGGTGATGAGCTGCTGGAAGGTCTCCATCATGCGGCGGATGTGAGGGAGGCCATACCGGGACCAGAGTTTGGCCAGCCTGGCGAGCGCCGTCACTGGCAGCTTGCTCATTGCCTTGCAGAACTGCGGCAGAGCCACTTCCAGGTACTCTGGGCTGTGCAGGTTCCTGTTCTCCAGCACCACGATGAAGATGTTCAGGTAGTCGGGGTTCGTCTCGTACACGTCCAGGTACTCCAGGTCCAGCTCCATGTTCGGAGTGAGGTAAACAAGCGCGTTCACGAGAGCCGCCTCGACCTGATCCAGGCTCAGCAGTCTGTCATAGACCCGCCTCACGGCGGCGATGTCCACCGTCACCTCACAGGGGTCGTACACTTCGCTGACGCCCTCGTCTGGTAGCGCGGCGGAGGAGGAAGCACCCGTCTTGTCCTGCTCCAGATCTCCCGGTTCATAAGAGTCCAGGTCTTCAGTGGCATTGGGGTCCTCCTTCCTGAAACTCTTCATCAAGGACTCGGCCTTGGAGAAGATTCTGCCAACGACCCGGATCAGAGCGGAGTAGTCTCCCTTCTCCTCGCAGGAACTAAGGATGGCACAGACGCTGCTCTCTGTGAGGTAATGAACATCTGGACAAAAACCGTCAGAGAAGTTCATCAACACACTCATTCAAAGGCAGTGTCCTTGAGCTCGTGTCCAGACCGCCAGCAGAGACCCTGTGGACCCGTTTACAGCCGACTCATCAGAAACATCAAACATAAACAAAAAGATGATGCCCAATAAAACAAATATTTTAGGATTTCAATTTCATCATACTATCTTTATTTTCTTATCAGCTCAATTTGTTATTTGATTGTTTTGTTTCCAACAGAATGTCAGGTAAAAGAATTCATCAGTGATACTCAGGATGGTCCGGACACGAGTCTAAAGTCATGAAACACAAAGCTGGAGGAACTCAGAATAAGTATTAATCTGTGATTTACTATCAATAACCAGATGAAAAGGATGCTGAAATAACTCCATAATGATGGTGATCAGTAAAAAGTATGCTTTGTTAGGTCTGTCTTCAAGACCAGAAGCGAACTACGTTTAAAACGCTGGTTTTCTGAATGGAGTCTGGTTGATGGGTGCTAGGCTATGCTAACATTGTAGCTGCTCCATCAACACTCCAAATAAGGTCATCTAGACCTAAATATGGCAGAGACCTTGTTGTTTTGACCACAGACAGTCTCTGGTTTCTCCACATGGTCTGGTCTGTCCTCTGGACTAATGTGAGCTACTATCGTAGACCTCTGGGGGACCACAGAAAGTCTCTGGTTTCTCCACATAGTCTGGTCTGGATTCTGGACTAATGTGAGCTACTATCGTAGACCTCTGGGGGACCACAGACAGTCTCTGGTTGGGTGTGAACACGACATCGGTGTGCCTGAGGGTACCTGAGAACTGGTCCTTGGTGGGACCTGCGTCCGCCTCGCTCATCTTGCGGTCCAGGCGAGCGTCGTTCTTGGAGGCGTGAGGGTGACAGAGTTTGGCGTTAATCTTAAACAGCTCGAGTGCTTTGGCAGCGGCTGAATTGTTGTCCAAAGGTTGAAAGTCACAACACGATGCGCAAAACTCATTCGTGCAGTCGCCATTTCCACAGCCGTCAGTTAACTGGCGAAAGTAGCGCTCGATTAGATGCTTTGCAGTCGCTCTGTTCCTGCAGCGCGAGATATTCAAACAGGAAGTCAGACGGATGATTCAAAGTCATCGGTGGTTAGACAGAAAAAAACATCAACAAATTTCAGCAATGCAAATAATAACAATAATACAAATAAAACATCTTCAACAGGCACGTTTCTACTTGTTCCCATTCTTAAAGACGTGATGGCACTAAGATCAAAGGATGCAACACAGAAATATTAGTTTGACTGAGTGCTGGTTTATTAGTGGAGCTGCTAGTTTAAAGGTGCAGGTCACACAGACCGACTCACATTCGGCTGGATTCAGGTTCACTGCTGCAGACCCAGGAGAGGATGTCTGAAACACACAGGAAACAAGTTCAACTTGACTACAGATGACTAAATGAACATTAATGAATTAGTTATTATTGTTATTATATTGTTAATTAGATAAAACATGTTGACTCTGATATTAGTTAGAAACATTACTAATATAATCCTGCATGTCATCACTTCACCCGACTGTGTAACAAACGCAAACACAGGTGCTTCCTCTTTCCTGCAGTGGCGGCATGAATGCGTGTTTTCATGGAACAGCTGTCCGGAAGCATCCGGATCATGTGACTCAGCGTCACGCAACTGGGTTTTTATTTACGACAAACAGCCAGATATCAGTTTTCACACATCGGACCACAGCATCTGATCCCGTAGTTATTTCAGGCAATTATGTTGCAATTTAGGGTGCAGTGAAAAACGGATGCTGAGTTGAAGGTAAGTAATCAGTTCACTCAGCCGGCAGCTAATAATAATAACTGTGTTTAAAGAATATTATAATTATTACAAGAGAGAGTGGATGTTTTGACACCATTGTGAGATAGTTATTATACTGTAAATATTATATATATATATATATATATATATATATATATATATATATATATTGCAGTTGCAAGGGTTCCAAAGAAATTGTTAATGTATATGTATATGTGTATATATATATATATATATATATATATATATATATATATATATATATATATATATATATATATCTGTTGGTATTCACTCTCAATTTGAGCTTCAAGTGCTGGCAGGTGTATGCCAGTCACAGGTGTGACCTGATTGGCACCTAATTGACAGCACTTGTGTGCATGGGTCCTGCAACTTTATTGAGTTTGTGTGCTCCAAGCATAAACATGCCATGTCTGTCCCTTCAGGATAAGGCCCCTCCAATAGGGAAAGTGGAATCTGTTGTTCCGGTACGCAGACTGGCAGCATCATTTGGTGTCAGCCCTGGTACCATTTCCAAACTTAGGACCAAGGTCTGTGAGAGTGGTAAAGTTAAAGAGAGACCACGAAGTGGCCGTCCAAAGAAGACAACACCCCAAGAAGACCGGTTCCCCTTAGCCTGTAACTCTCTGGGAGAAAGCCTACGGTTCCTCAGTGAAGCAAGGGTGAGGAACCAGTCTTCTTGGGGTGTTGTCTTCCTGGGACAGCCACTTTGTGGTCGATCTTTGACTTCACCAGTCTCACGGACCTTGGTAGGTTTGGAAATGGTACCAGAGCTGACACCAAATAACACACACCTGTGACTGGCATACACCTACCAGCACTTGAAGCTCAAAATGAGAGTGAATACCAACAGAAGAATATTGCAGGGGATGGCACTTTTTTGGGGGGGCCACTACCCACACGGTTAGCTGTGTTGCTCCTTCCATGAATGCATGATCCTTACAACTTGTACCTCGTTGTAAAGGTGACTAATCAGGCTTTCCAACGATATAAAATACACTGCCAATTGGTATTAATAAAGTGGATGAATA
Source organism: Chelidonichthys spinosus (assembly GCA_029853015.1). Classification (NCBI taxonomy): domain Eukaryota; kingdom Metazoa; phylum Chordata; class Actinopteri; order Perciformes; family Triglidae; genus Chelidonichthys; species Chelidonichthys spinosus. The sequence continues at coordinate 18,225,003 of CM056826.1, forward strand.
ATCGACCGAAATAACGTTTCCAAACTTTTTTTGAGGAGTTTATATAGACGACTAAATAAAATGAATGCCAACCTAGTGCAAAGCGCACCGGGTGCCATTCAACAGGTTAAGGGGTGTCAGAACTAGACTGGTACGGTCCTTTACAGGGGGTCAGAACAAGACCGGTAGGGTCCTTTACACATAGTAGGCTCGCTTTGTTTTTCTCCGTATGAGACATCCCGGACACCGTACTTTTCGAAACGCCGATAAGCTAATACATATATGTCCGTTTTTAATAACACACCTGTTAAATAACATCAGTTCAAATCCACATTTCAACACTAACGTGCCGTTAACACACACCTGACAGCTGCCTGTCTCACACACTGCCCGTCTCACACTTCTGTTTCTGGCTAACTTCTTTACCGCTGCTAACTAGCTAGCTAACTAGCTGGTTAACAAGTGAAGCAACGCGCCGGGAGGAAGTGGACGTGAAACCACGTTTGTCCAGCATCGCGTACAAACCTGTGATTGGAAGACCGGTGTTGTCCTGTCTGTCTCCTGTCTGTCTGTCTGTCTGTCTTGTCGGTCTGTCTGTCAGTGACAGTGCAAAAATAACGTCCTCTGCAGTCGGAGCCGCATCCAGTCCTCCAGAGTCTTCTAGAGTCTCCCTCCGGTTCAAGCAGCTTTCAGGGGTTCTGGTTTCTGGTTCTACGGGGATCTGGACCTGCTCACGGGGGGGCGACGTTGGGAGGGAGGTCCCGGGTTTAATAGATTAATGTGTAAATCAGAGCGGAGTATCCTCTTCTACCATCCTGTAAACAAGAGCGCCATGTATCCCGGCATGCACCGCGGGGCTGTCAAATATCACGCCCCCCCCCCCCCCCCCCCCACCTCAGAAACACACCGGAATAAAATATAATATTACAATAATATACTTTACTCACAGTTATCCTCCCTATTTACGACAGTACCGCAATAATAATAATAATAATAATAATAATAATAATAATAACAAAGATAATAATATGAATGACAATGCTAATTATTATTATAATGATACTAATTATCATTATAATGATGATAATAATAATGATTATATTAATGATAATAATAAGGATACTAATAACGATAATAATAATAATAATAATAATAATAATTAAAGGTCCCCTATTATACTGATTTTCATCAATTTCACACAGCTGTCGGAGGTCCAACAACACTGTATTCAATATGCATTGCTCCAAACCCATCCATGGTCCTGAATTTCAGCTGTCTAAACGTTGCTTAAATGAGCTCTGCTGAGTTCTCCTGAGAACAGGCTGTTTCTGTGCCTGCATCTTTAAATGCTAATGAGCTCTGTCTGTCATCGCCTACTTGTAGAGCCACGGAGACGATGCCACTTACGCTAGCACTAGCATGCGCCAATGTTTAGGGTGGATGTATCGCTATGGCTCGCCCAGTGGCGTGCACAGGTAGACACTAGGTGGTGCTAAAGCACCTGCCCTTGCCCTCTGGACCAAGCAAGTGCCCTTTTGAAAGTTTTTTTCACACAAAGAAACACGAGACAATCCGGTCAATTTTCAAAATAAAAGCAGTGTGAACGCGCCTTAGTTGCCAAGCTGCAACTTGAATTTATTTGTCTCTGTTGTGAAGTAGCCGGTCTCAATGCCACACAGCTGGGCATAAATTATCGGCTGCTCACCTGCTTAACAAGCTAGACGCTACCCAAAATCAGTAATAGATATGACGTGATGATGACCACTGGTAGAGTTTGTCATTGGTATCCTACAGCATGTGAATCTATCTGTATATTTACTTAAGATTAATATTTAGTAGGCTATTGTGTAGGTTTACATTAGGCTAGGCCTACATAATTAACACTTGCAGTAATGACAAACAGGCAATTCCCAATTGCCTGCAGAAAAAGTAGCCCTGTGCGTTGTTGAAATATAACCAAACAGTCTTATTCATATTGTTGGTCTCTTTTTATTTACCAATTGCAGCATAATGCCTAGAAAGGAGAGGATAAGAAGGGAAAAAGAAAGGGAGCTACAGCAGGCAGCCCAGGGGAGCAGCTCTGTGGGAAATAAAACAATAGCATATAACATTCAACATGTGCCTGTAATGTTTATTTATTTTATAAATCTCACACTGCTGTAATAAGGCAGCCGTCAGTTCTACATGCCGCATAAAGTGCCCTTATTTTTCACTGAGCACCTGCCCCCCAAAATGTCTGTGCACGCCACTGGGCTTGCCTATGTGGCTCAGATGAAGTTGCTGGGTCCCATATGGTTGGGACAGATCCTTTTATGGGGGTCAGTATTGAGGCAAAGTCAGCATTGTATTGACCCTTGTGACTGAAGCAGTCCAATGTTTAGTGGTTGGCACACACATACAAGCAAACACGAACCGTAGCCGGCACATTGTCATTAAAAATTAAACGCAACCACTGTCTCTTCTGTTCTTCTGTAGCTGGGACTGAATATAAGCACTGATGTTGATTTGCACAACCAACAACAGAGCAATTATACTATACCAGTATACTAATTAACTTTTTAATACAATCAAATGTATAAATTATGATTTATATTTCAAAAATACATTCTACATTTTAAATGAGCTCCACCTTTGGAGTGATGATAAAATAATATAAATAATAATATGAATAAATAACTTCATAAATAATTTTTGATATAAGAGAAACTAAAATAACCCTGCAGAAGAAAAAAAAAACATTTAAGCAAGAAACAAGAATTGGTGGAAGAATTAATTATAAGTCACATTAAATAAATTGTTGATTATCTCTTATAGCTCTTTGGGTTCTCTTTGGGTTCGCTGTGGGTTCTGTTTGGGCTCTCTCCAGGTTCTCCCAGGGTTCTGTTTGGGTTCTCCAGTTTCCTTCCACAGTCCAAAGACATGCAGGTGGAGTGACCACTCTGAATGTCCCGTAGGTGTGAGTGTGATCATGAACTCTGACCTCCTCCAGTGTCGACAGGGAGAGAGAGAGAGGCGACTCATCGTTATCTATGTTCAGGCGGGCGAGCTGCAGCGTCAGCAGGTCTCCTCAGAGGAGACATCCAGGACAAGCATGCAACGCTGCAACTAACGCCCTGCAAGTTCTCACCCCACAGAAGGTCTCACCCATCCGCTGGACAGAGGTGTGGCAGCTGGATTAATCTGTAGAATGTTCACACAGCGACCGCAGCTCAGTGTTTTCAATGAAAGACAAAAAATGTGTGATAAAACAGAATAAAAAGGACCTCCTGGTTCCACGAGGTGGATCAGAAAAATTCTAAAACACGAGGTTTTAGAGCTCATAGTTGTGGCTTGAATCACTTGCTTGTCAGTCTGGATTGATGTTGAATGGCTTAGCTCAACCAAAATAAACATTGTTTCTACTAATACACATTCAACATAGAAAACGAAGGAGGCAAAACTCAAATAAAATGATACCCAAACTTCTGGCTTAAGATAAGCAATCTTGTTTAACGGTTGAGAACTGGTTTTCGTCTGCGTCTTCAGAGGGAACTGTAGTCCTGTGCCATTGTGGCCTACAGGACACCACTAGGTGGCAGTATTTACACACAAACAAACTTTCAAGTAGCATTAAACAAGGTGGACTAGAGTAGGAACAAGGCTGCAGGGACACCGGATTTTACTGAAGACCAGAACCATCTGAAATGAACTTAATCAAACCTGCTGAATCACAGTCAGTGACTCATTATCTGCTGCAAGGCTGCAATATGTGAATGCTAGCGGTTAGCAATAGCACTTATAATTTAAAGCATAGTGAATTTTTTTTACTATTAAAATACTTTCTGTAACACAGAAACATTAAATCAGTCTGAAACCAATGAAGGACTGAGAGGTTTTATTAAAGCAAAGAGTACATTTTCCTGAACAGACCAACAGATAAACTTTATAATCAGCTTTTACTTTGTTAACCAGTAGAAAATGTATAAAATATAGTTGTGATATGTTGAATCTTAAGCAGAAACCCAGATTGACACCTTGTTTTGATTTAACAGCAGAGAGAAAAAAAAACAACAACAAATCAATCTCAGGTGTGTTCAAGGCCGCCGGGAATGTTGAGCTTCACTTGAAGCCTCAGCAAACTCTGATTGGTCGTTTCTCATCCAGTGTTAAGGCGCTTAGAAAATATAGAATATAAAAGGATTTTTTTGGTAAATGATAAAATGTTATAAAAAAAAAGTACTGCAATGACACGAGACATTACAATCATTAAAATCTTAAAAGGTGCTGCAAACTTAAACACAGTGGAGGATCTCTGCACACTTTTACTGGTCGACGGCATCGAACGTGTGGAAGGAAGAAAACGTAGAACGTAAAAAAATGCTTTAAGAGTGCAAATTTAAAGTCTTTAAAGCCTTTTTTACATCCGGGAGAGACGTTTCCTTTGGTTTACAGCTGAGCACCAGCAAACGACGACGTCAACAACAACAAAGAGGAAAGGTGAAATCAAACCGTCAGAAACGGACCTTCAAGTAAAACCACGTCTGTGAAACGTAGGCTAATCAAATCAAAATAATCTGTGTAGCATCACCTCTGAAGCTCACCAATTAATGCTAATTAACGTGTTACATCTCTGTTTATTCAAAGTAAAAATGTGACATTTCCTGGTTTTAACGATGTTACATGTCGGACTATTTCTCGGCTGGTTGCCGTGACAACGGGACTCAAGTGTTTGTATGGATTCAATTTTCAATTTCCTTTAATATTTCTTTGAAGTTTTTTAAGCTTATTTGACTCTTTATGATGCAGAATTTGGTCCATAAATATCTGGCTAACACACACACACACACACACACACACACACACACGCTGGTAAATTGTTGTATAGAATTAAAGTTTCCTTGTGAATTTCACATGATCACATAATCATGATCATATTAACATGATCATATAAACGTGATCACATAATCATGATCATATAAACATGATCACATAAACATGATCATATAAATGTGATCATCTTATGGTGAGTCAGTGAAATGTAGAGAAGACCGACTGGCTTCAAGCGATTTATAAAGATAAAACTCTTTGATTCTGCAAAAAAATAAAACACATGAAGCTTCTCTCTATGTGATCCTGGTCTCATGTGATCCTGGTCTCAACACATTTACAGGACGAAGCTGAGAGGAAACAGAACAAACTGTTGTGGAATGTCTCGGCCGTAGAAACGCAACCGAGTAGAAGGGACGTTCTTCATCCATCAGTGTAGTGAGGAAGCAGAGAGAGACAGGTAGAGACAGGCAGACAGAGACAGACAGACAGACATGTAGAGACAGACAGAGAGACGGGTAAAGACAGACAGACGGGTAGAGACAGACAGACAGGTAGAGACAAACAGACAGAGAAACAGACAGGTAGAGACAGACTACATAAGGAACATTTAACCTCCTCACCCTGATCACAGCAGAGGAAACTACACTGATGCTGGAACACGACTCACTACTTTGTTCACCAGTTAAAGCTGTGGAGCTAGCAGACTAGCTAGCTAACTAGCAGACAACTGGCTAGTTAGCTAGATTGCTAATTCTGTCATTCTTTAACACTACACTGGTAACAGGAATTGAGCCGAGCAGCAGAGCTGGAGAAGGACAAGATACCTAGCTAACTCGCTACCTACCTAGTTAATTAGCTACCTAGCCACCTAGCTAATTATCTACGGTATCTAGCTAACTATCCAGCGATCCGTCCTCAGAGCTGCATCCTTTCGCTTCCTGGTGAGCTGTGACATCACTCTCCAGCCCCACTGACTGTGTGTCATCACCATGACAACCAACAACAACCACTATGTTCTCATGTACCGGTCACATGACCTCTGAGAACCGATGAACGCCCGTTCTACTCCGTTTCTGTTTCCGCGGGTTTAAAACTGACCAACGTCTGAGACGCATCAATGAAACAAAACATTTCCAGGATTAAAAGAAGAATATCAAAATCCAAAATAATAAGTACCTGTTGTAGAAAATAATCTCCTTGAAAAATACTATATATGTATATATATATATGTATGTATATATATATTATATATATATATATATATATATATATATAAAAGATTGTGCAAATTTTAGTTTGACCTCGAGCCTGTCAGGCATCACAAGGCGGTGTGCAGTGCCCTCTGCTGGTCAGACCTGGGTCTGTCCTCCGAGCTCCGCCTGTATGTGACACACTGGTCTCCGGCGGCGGGCAGGTCCAGCTGGACGCTGTCCGCCCGGGAGACCAGCGGCGTGGACGTGATCCAGCTGGACTCACTCAGATGTGATGCCTCGAAAGTCTCGTCACACCTCTTGGAGTCTTTGGAGGAAGGGTGGTCCCCGGGGAGCCCGGGAGCCTCTTTGGCATAAGGAAGCTTGTCCTCCCCTGTAGGAGCGTAGAGATCCGAGGGCGGCCCACACTTTGTCCGTGGTATCCCGGAAACACCCCTCCGGTCCTCTTTAGTGCTACCTCTACTGCTGAGGGACAGGAAGGGGGATTTGGGGCGGAGCGGTGAGCCCACATTGACCCTGCTGAGACTCAGGATGTTCCTGCGAGTTTCGGCAGGGAGTTTGTCCAACTGTCGGCCCACCTGGACGGGGGAGGGGAAGAGCGTTCCCTGACACGCCCGGTAGAAGTATCTGGAATGAGAGCAGGCATAAGACATCTGGACCAGATCGAACCAGATCACATTTAAATCATCTTTTATCTCATCTGGCAGATCAAAACTTCTCCTCTGAAAGGAAAATAAATCAGAAATGATTCTCCTCTCTGCCCAATGTCCGGCCCCCGTTTCTCAGAACCAGAACCTGGTTGTGACAGACTGTATACAAGAAGTGGACGTCGTCATCAGTTTGTGGACTATGGTTTTGGATCCTCGAGTTCAGCCTTGAAGGACTTGACTTGAGATTGAGACCATAAACTACAAACAACAAGGTCGCTGCTAGATGTATGTCCTGAGACCAGACCAGACCAGACTATGTGGAGAAACCAGAGACTGTCTGTGGTCCCCCCAGAGGTCTAAAATAGTAGCTCACATTAGACCAGAGACCAGACCAGACTATGTGGAGAAACCAAAGACTGTCTGTGGTCCAAACAACAAGATCTCTGCCGTATTTATGTCTAGATGACCTTATTTGGAGTGTTGGTGGAACAGCTACAATGTTAGCATAGCCTAGCACCCACCAACAAGACTACATTCAGAAAACAAGCGTTTTAAAATTAGTTAGCTTGTGGTCTTGCAGACAGTCCTAACAAAGCATGACTTCACCCTTTTTACTGATCACCATCATTATGGAGTTATTTTTGGGCTGCTCAATTTATCAAATTTGAATCTCAATTACACTTCCAACGATTATGAATACAAGATAATCTAAATAAAGCGGTTATTTTGCTGCATTCATTTATGGGGCGGCTGTGGCTCAGAGGTAGAGTGAGTCGTTCTCCAATTAGAGATGTTCCGATACCATTTTCCCCTCCCGATACCGATACTCGTGCTGTGGGTATCGGCCGATACCGAGTACCGCTACCGAAACCTGTGTGTTTAAAAAAAAAAAAGAAAAGAAAATACTACGCCTGCATGATTGTGATATGATTATCATTGTGGTAAGGCCTGGCTCATCTTAAAGGGACAGTTCGGAATTTTGGACATAAGACCTATTTTACAACTCAGCCGATGTGTTCGAGACGTCTGGAGAGGTTTTCAAGACATTTCATTCAGTTCTTCTAGTTGCCGAGTTCGCTTGTGCTATGGCCAGCGCAAGTCAATGGTTCTAGTTAGCATGGCATTAAAAACAGTCTTGCCCACTCCACAGTGCCCCCGAGGCAAATCAATTAAAAAACTAGACTGTCGATGTACATATCTGTGTTGATAGAATAATATTTGAAACAAATCTAACCTCGCATCGCATGAATCATCCATTTTTTTGAGGGACTAGTTTCTCAGCAGCAGCAGAATTTTACTTTGCTCTGTCGGACTCAAAACTCTAAGACGCGCTGCTCGGAATCCCTATGGTAAATACACACCTAAACACCACCAAATTGTCGGCCCTTATGCGCCCCCCACATGCAAACTCTCCGTCGGACTCAAAACTCTAAGACGCGACGCCCGAAATACTTCCCGTAAATAGCCAATCGAACCGGGCCGAATTGTCGGGCCTCATGCCCTCAGACCTGGGTGAAAAGCGCTTGGACCTCACGCAAACACCGGGCAGCCCACGGACCAGCCAACCCACAATTACGCGCGGTGGACCCGAACCTCTGCTCCGTCCGGAGAACCGTAAACCCGCGGACGCGTTGCGGGGGATTCCCGCCTGGCACCACCAGTCTCCGTTTGTTCGGTCCCAGTTCTCAGCTCCAGCGGGGGCTATCTCGGTCTCCACAGACGCTCGTTCACGTTCTGCCCTTTGAGCATCCCTCTCGCGCAATTCTTCCTCTGTATATTCAGGCTCGTACAGGTACGGTTGGGTTTGGGTGGAAAAAAACTCCTCATCAGAGTCTTTAAAAGTTTCAGTATATTCTCCAAAAGTGGCCATTTCTGGGAGATTGAAGAAACTAGCACTGCAGGCTACTCTGCGTCTGTATTAATGACAGCAGGTAAACAAACTATTATAGAACCGGTAACTTATAAGTGCTAGGTGATATCAGTCCGCTGCCATAGCCTACTAGGAAGTATGACACGCTGCTGCTGCTGCTGAGACATAAATCCTTAAAAATGCAAGGTTGGTTTTATTTCAAACATTCTATCAACACACATATGTACATCGATAGTCTGCCGTTACAATTGATTTGCCTCGGGTGCACTGTGGAGTCGGTACGAGTGTTTTCAATGCCATGCTACCTAGAACCATTGACTTGCGCTGGCCATAGCACAAGCGAACTCGGCAACTAGAAGAACTGAATGAAATGTCTTGAAAACGTTTCCAGATGTCTCGAACACACCGGCTGACTTGGAAAATAGGTCTTATGTCCAAAATTCCGAACTATCCCTTTAAACCCTTTGTAAAACATTAATGAATACAGTAAATGGAAGCCATTTATCTTTTAAGGCATTTTTTTAATAGAACAGTTTAAAACATTAGTGCAAATTTGCAACACTCGTGCAACCCCTCGAAATTGAGTCTTTGCATATGTTGCATGTCGCCGTCTTACTGGTGGGAACATCCACTGTGAAGTACTGCCAAACCACCGACATGATGCGCTAACATTAGCTCCTTTTAACAGGTGTCAGGTGATCAATTCTTCTTCACCCCTCTAAAACAGCAGCTGCCGATGGCAGCACAGCACAGCTCTTTTAAGAGCGGCAAAGAAGAACTGTGTCAAAGCTAACGGAGCTCACCAGTAAATAAATTCCTATTTCTAATAAATTACGTGGTATCGGATCGGTGCCTGGACTCCAGTACTCGCTGATACCGATGCCAGCATTTTCGACAACATCGGAGGCATTTCCGATACTGGTATCAAATCGGAACAACTCTACCGCCAATCAGAAGATTGGCGGTAGAGTCGAAGAGAGAATCCCGGCTCCTCCAGTCTGCATGCCGAAGTGTCCTTGGGCAAGATACTGAACCCCCAAGTGCGTGTGTGTGTGTGAATGTGTATGAATGTGTTAGATCCTGATGTGCAGGCGGCTCCTCCGCCATCAGTGAATGAATGTGTGTGTGAACGTAAAAAAGTGACTGAATGTAGTGCCTTGAGTAGCTAGTTAGCTAGAAAAGCGCTATATAAATGCAGGTCCATTTACCATTAACATTACCATTTCGCAATGATGCTCTCGTTTTGTCATGTGTTATAAATCTAGCGCACACCTTTCCTTTACAGTGGTGCGCTTTCACCCTCCCTAAAAGCCTAACCTCACTCTCAGGGCGCACTCACACCAGAGCCATTCCATCCATCCATCCACCGAGTTATTTCAGCATCCTTTTCATCTGATTATTTATATTAAATCACAGATAAATAGTTTATTCTGGGTTCCTCCAGCTGTGGTGAACCAGCCCATGTGAGTCTTGCTGGATCCAGTAAATCTAGTTTGGTGAATGATGTTTGAACCATGTAAAGCATGTAACTGTAACTTTGCTCTATAAATAAATGTTATTATCATCATCATGAGTGGAGGAAGCAGCGTGGTGTACCTGGGCAGCAGCGCCCCTACAGGCGTGATGACACAGAGCAGGTAGAAGACGGGGTCCTGCAGCAGCCTCTGCATGGTCCAGTAGGGGTTGGAAGGGGTGTAGCAGGTGGGACAGGAAGCGTTGTAGGACAGCGACACGGTGAAGAACAAGGCTGTGCTGAAGGCGATGGACAGCCAGTTCATCCAGGTCTACAGGGAAACAGCCACACTCGGGTTAAAACGTCTGTAAGACTAGAACGAGAGACCGGGCAGGGAGGAACAGAAGGCACGAACAAGAGCTTCTTTGGATCTCAGGTCAGTCACAAACATATATAATTACATTGACCTGAATAGGGACGTCCTCAAAGAATGTGAGCAGCTGAATCACATTGTCCTTCCTCACATAATTAAATATAAAGAAAAAAACACATCATCCATCATGTTCCTGAGCATGAACACTCCTCAGCACCGGGAGGGAAGATGATGATCTTTAGACTCTAATGCTGCAGAACGAGATCTCACACAGCAAGACCACGAGTCTACTGCAAACCAACCAGTCTGGATCAGGTCTCTTACCCAGGTTTTGGTCTCTATGCCCAGGTGCACCAGAATGGTGAGTAAAGCCAGCGTGGTGATGGGAGTTCCCCATGTAAACAGATCCACATCGGAGTCAACATAGGCCTGGGGGGGGTGGGGGGGTGGGGGGGGGTGGAAGAAGTGATGAGTTAGTAAAAGCAACAACAACCTGAAGTGAAGGCGAGCTGATGAAACAGTAACTTACAAAGTAAGGGATGAAGAAGCAGACCAGACTTTGGTAGAAGGCATCGATCATGTTCATCCAGAACATATATGGCTTATACTCCTGCAACATTAGAACATTATCATCTCTGCACATACCAAACTATTATTCACCATTTATGGACATGAGCTTCCGTAAATCCAGATTAAACACACATAAAACCCTAAATAAAAACCAAATCAATCCCAGATAAAAACCTATATATAACCCAGAAAAACCCAATTAAAACCTAAATAAAACCCAGAAAGACGGCGGACCTCAGAGTTCTGGCCGTTGGCGTAGAGCTGAGGTAGTTGCTGCAGAGTCTCTGCTGACACGTCTTTGTCCAGAGTGCCGGTGATGAGTTGTGGGAAGGCGGAGAACATCAGGTTGAAGAAGATTAGATACCACTGGTCAATCATGGCCGAGCCGGAGAAGCCACAGTAGAACTGATACCAGAAGATGAGCGCTACAAACATCTGTGGGAACATAGATTCACATTCACATGGTGAGGAAAAACACAGAAACGCTATTTCTGCTGTTTGGGACCAGAATCATTTAATTAGTTTCATTTTCACATCTCTCTCTCTCTCTCTAAAATGGGAACATTTATTTATATCAGTTACTTTCTTTTTTACTTTTCTATTACATAACAAGAATATACTGCAATGTCTACATTGTTCACGTCATGAAAGGAAGAGGGAGAGAAGGGAACCGTTTGTCCTCTCTGGGCTTCCGTAGCCGACTGATCTAAACCACATTTCTGCTCTCATTCACGTCTTACGGCATTCTTGTAGAAGAAGTAGAGGATCATGTTGGCCAGTCTGGAGTAGCACCAGTGTCCGTGGACCAGCAGCAGCTTCTGGAGGTACCGGAACCGGGGCAGGGCAAAGTCACTCGCCATCACCGCCTGCAACACACCGGGACACGACACCCGGACTTTACCTCCCAGCATCATATCATCATCATCACCATCATCATCACCATCATCATCACCATCATCATCATATCATCATCATATCATCATCATCATCATCATCATCCCCCCCACCGCGCGGTCTATCCGGGTTTAGAACTTCCGTTTAAACGGCAGCGCCAATGTGTTACGACTGTCAACAAGAAGCAGAACAGCAGACGCCTCGTTGTGCAGCAATTTAGTTTCTGCTGCGCTCCGGTAACGAGCCGGTAACGGCTGCGTGGAGAGAGGAAGAAAGGCTTGTTCATCATAATGCAGAGCTTGTCTCAGAACGCTACGCCCGCCGCGGCGTCCTGAGGAAGTGACCGCCGCCGAGTTAAGAGCAGGTCTGAATGCGGCAATCCGTGCAAGGACAGGAAGCGGAGACTAATGTGTCGGCATCCTGCAGCACAGTGGCTTCTCGGAGACCTCCGCTGGAACTTAATAGGGAATGTCCATCACTGCTGTGTGGAACGGGATGCTGCAGAGAAATCACTTCCTGCGTTAAGAACCGTGACCCGAGAGACACTACCGAGGATGGAGACCTGACTCAGCAAGAACCAGTTTATGTTAAACATTTAATAGTGATAAAAACCCAGAGTCCCTTATTCCATAGAGGCTAAGCCCCGCCCCTTCCTGTGGACCACCACGTCTTCCCTTCGTCTCTTTATTCCATCCCAAAGCATCACATTACAATATTAATATATATTTTTTACAACATGGCCACCACCTCCTTACCTGCATGCCCTCCTGTCCCGAGATGCCGACGCCCACATCTGCTACCTGGATCATGCTGACATCGTTGGCTCCATCGCCTGCGTTTCACATAAAGAGACACAGGAAGAGGCAGGTGAGGGAGAATCTGCTACATTACAAAGCAGCAGATGGAGGCTGAGTGCATCAGCAGCTCTGAGATCATCAATTACATTAGAGTATTGATGACATCAGAGCGCCATCATCCTCCGGTGTCCCCACAGGGAGGTTGAACCAGACGGTGTGTTTTCCTCCTGCGAATGCAGCAATGACAGAAAAAACGCTTGGCTGGCAGAACCAGGATCCTCCCGAGTGCAGCAGGAGCAAATAAATGGAAAACAGGGAAAAGACTGTAAGTCACACTGACACCGTCGTGTCAGCTCCATTATTACGGCGTCATTAAGCCAACGGGATAATTACTAAGGTGCCCCAAAACAACAGCGATGTGTGTGTGTGTGATGAGTGTGCACTTCTTTCTAAAGTCGACTCCAAACAACCTCCACCAGTTTCACTATGACTCTGTTAGACCCTGTTAACAGCAAAGATGGAGGGGGGATCTGATCCAGAGGTGCTCGGTTCACCACATCTGGAGGAACCCAGAATAAAGTATTTATCTGTGATTTCATATCAATAACCAGATGAAAAGGATGCTGAAATAACTCCATAATGATGGTGATCAGTAAAAAGTGTGAAGTCATGCTTTGTTAGGTCTGTCTGCAAGACCACAAGATAACTACTTTTAAAATGCTTGTATTCTGGATGGAGTCTGGTTGATGGGTGCTAGGCTATGCTAACATTGTAGCTGCTCCGTGAGCACTCCAAATAAGGTCATCTAGACATAAATACGGCAGAGACCTTGTTTGGACCACAGACAGTCTATGGTTTCTCCACATGGCCTGGTCTCTGGACTAATGTGAACTCACCTATGGCGAGGGTCATGACCTTCAGCTTGTTCCGCACCAGTTTGACCACCATGCTCTTCTGCAGCGGCGTGGAGCGGCAGCAGAGCACCGAACGGCAGCTCCTCGCCACCGCCAGGAACTTATCCTCCAGACTCTTGTCCAGGGCGTAGGCCAAAGTCCGCCCGTCAATCACCAGACCCAGCCGGTGCACCAGGAAGGGAGCGGCGTGGGAGGGCAGTGGCGGGGAGGAGGAGGGGTAGATCTGGCAGGGTGGGGCGTTAGCTGGGAAGGCCTTGGCGCCATGGTCTGCGGAGCTGCAGAGGAATTTGGCCTGGATGTAGTGTAAACTCTCCTCCAGCAGCAAGGCACACGCCTCCTGGTTCAGAGACAGGCACAGAGCGGGCAGGTCAGCATCGGGGCCTGAGCCTGATAAATACTAAACCACCTGACCTGCAGAGGCATCTGGAAACCAGATGCTTCTGTGAGAAGGACAATATTGTGTTAGAGCAACAGATACACACGGGAAAGGTAGAGGAGAAGGATTCCACTGGCATGTCTCTGCAGGAAATATGAGAGGAAGGCTAACTGTTTCCCCCCGTTTACAGTCTTTATGCTAAGCTAAGCTTTATGCTAAGCTTAGCATAAAGCTGCTGATAGAATATGAACATTCAACAGCGTAGATGACTGACAGGATTGTAGGTGACTGTAAGGCTGTACAGCTGCATGTACGCAACATAAAATTGGCTTTTAAAAAAAATGTACACTATAACATACCATATATATACTGTGTGTGTATATATATATATATATATATATATATTTATAAGAGTCAGAGTACATACATTTGAGAGATTTTAGATAATTCTGGAATTCTATTTGGAAGGTGAAGAAGATGGGGATAGTTTTTATTACCTTACATCTGTGCGAATAAAATGTACCATATAAAATCATCAAGTTAACAACAGATTCAATATTATATTTTATAATACATGCGTGTCATGCTAACGCGGTTAATGCGGTTGCTTCTCACCTGAGAGTCAGCGTTCAGGGTCAGGATCTCCTCCTCGGGATCCAGCAGCTTGCAGGCGTAGGCGATGTTGATGGCCGTCTCCTGTTTGTCCCCCGTCAGCACCCATATCTGCAGGCCGGCGCTCCGCAGGGATGCAATGGTTTCCGGCACGCCGTCCTGCAGCCGGTCCTCAATGCCCGTGGCTCCTGTTGGGGGGGGGGGGGGGGGGGAGACGGTGACACACATCAGCCGGATACTATTTGACTCTAATGGACCATAATGTACTAAATGAACATCATGCTGGATTGAAGAAGAGTTGAAACTAGAGATTAAGACCATAAACTCATATTTACAATGTTTACTGAGATAATACATCAATAGGCTCATTTTCTCATAGACTTCTATACAATCAGAGAGGAATCGTCCCCTGGTGGCCAGCAGAGAAAATGCAGCTTTGAGCAGCAGGACCAGAGGTTAAAGCAATGATAATACTCTGAATGTATGTCCACTGTAACTGGTATTGATTGTTTTAAGTCCACAGCAGGATTTAGCTTTGCTTCATCAAACTCCATATGCTGTAAAACACTGACCAGGGTTCCTCCACCTTTTCCAAAGTCAAATTCAAGCAATCAGAAAATGCTGAATTCAGTTCCTCAAATATGGAGATCATCACATACATTTCAAGCACTTTCAGGCACTTTATCCTACATCCAAGCAGTTTTTTTCAAACCTTGAAAACACCACACTAAAATTAAAGAGTTTTCCAGGATTTCCAGCACCTGCATGAACCCTGACTGACTCACACAACACCTTTACTGATTGGCTGGACAGGTGAAATCAATCAAAGATCAAAGATTACCCAGAAGTTGGAGGTTTGTCTCCAGTCGCAGCGCTGACTCAAACAGCAGATCCTCTCGTCCCTGGATGGCCGTCTCAGCCTCCAGGTGGCGCTGCAGCCAGCAGGCGTACTGCTCCTGGCTGAGGATCTGACACATTAACACACACACACACATTAAACCAGGGGGGGGGGGACCTTGAGAAGGTGTTTGATCTCACATGACGGCATAGCGAGCCATAAATTAGCAGCTTGGGAAGGGAGGCAACAGATTGCAGCTGAGTCACATGGTCCAGTCCGGTCCATGTGAACCTGGACCAGACCAGCACAGTCTCTGTCTCTAGCAGTGAGGTGATTGGTTGAGACCCGTTACCTTCTTGGCAATGCAGAGTGTACGGAGGCCGTCTGCAGCATAGAGGTTCAGGTAGTTCTGGGTCCGGTTGATGACCCTCTTCTGGCGTCTCCCTTTGGAGCTTCCTTTAGAGAGGAACAGCAGAGGAGGAGGTTGAGAGAGACCTCTTCCAAGAGGATCCATCTATATATATATATATATACACACAGTAGGGATGTCCCGATCCAATATTTGGATCGGATCGGCCGCCGATATTAGCAAAAAATGCATATCGATATCGGATATGTCACTCATATATATATGTGTGTATGTGTGTATGTATGTATGTATGTATATCTGTGTGATATCTCTGACAACTTAACAGCAACTCTCTTTGTCAACGCAGCAGCTCTATCTGACAACACAGCAGCAATTCTCTCTTTTTGACAACGCAGCAGCAACTCTCTCTCTGATAACGCAGCAGCAGCTCTGTCAATGCAGCAACTCTCTCTGACGACACAGCAGCAACTCTCTCTCTCTGACGACACAGCAGCAACTCTCTCTTTTTGACAATGCAGCAGCAACTCTCTCTCTCTGACAACGCAGCAGCAACTCTCTCTCTCTGACAACGCAGCAGCAACTCTCTCTCAGTCAGGAATCAGTTCTCTAAAGACTCATCTTGTTGTCTGGTCTTTTTCCATTGAACTCAACGGGTTTCTGAGGAAAGGACTACACATTTTGTGTTATATTTAACACAATTACTGTGTTTAACACAAGATTTGTGTTGGCTTTTCAAACACAGTAATTGTGTTAAATATAACACAAAATGTGTAGTCCTTATATAGACACATTAATGTGTTAAAAAATGTGTTAATTCTATTCCTAAAGATTTTAATTTAACTAAGCAGACACCCAGCTGTAGAAAAAATGTATTTTTCACATTTCATTTGAACAAAAGATTAAAATCAACATTTCATATTCAACATTTTTCCTCATTAACAGGAGAATTCACATTCTGTAGTCATCAACCATATAACTCCACCAACCATATAAAAAAAGATTGCTCAGATTAAATGAGTTAGTCTTTTTTTTATTTAAATCAACTTTCTTTAAAGGGACATTCCGGTGTAAGTTTAATCCATGTTCTAACACAGCGTGACACCGAGAAGGACCCCCCCTCGTGAGATAAAGTTTGCAGACTGGTAGCTAACGTAGTTTTAGCATCCTCAGAAAAGACCGCACGACAACAATACACTGCAGTAAATGGATCCATTTAAACTGCCATCAAAAGTCTTTTCTGAACTGCAGTTTCATAACACAATGTTTCCTTGAACCAGATTTATGATGTTTCCTCAGAATCTCCTCTCTCTGTTGACGTGATATAAAAGCGTCTCGGCCCTGAAGGGAAACCATCAGAGCAGCTTCAGACCTGCAGGATCCACAGCTCTGGTATGTCATCACCTCCAAGTCAACACGGCTAACAGGCTAGCAGACAGTAGCCTGTTTACAGCAGCTACGTCAGCAGCTACGCTACGTCAGCAGCTACTCTACGTCAGCAGCTACGCTACGTCAGAAGCTACGCTACGTCAGCAACACTCACTGCAGGTCATCTTTCTAGACACCTGATTATTAATAACAATTAATAATCCACTATTTAACAACGTTAAAACAGGAATCCTGCTTCATGTTTTTGCTACTAACGAGGACCCTGCAGAGACCGTAGACACGTCATGAGGGTCTCTGGTCCTGGACCTGGACCGACACTGAAACATGTCTCCTGAATGGAACCATTATGGAGGACTGAGTCATGGGGAGGCCCAACTTAGGCTGCACCCTTATTGGCTGGTTCCACCCATTGGAAAAACAAAGTAGTGAGTAGTCTGTGTGAAGACACACCCTGTAGAAGGAGCTGAGCTGGGGGGGTCCACACCGTGCCAGCTCACACAAGACTCTACTGAGAGCTTTAAAGATGAAGAACAATCACAAAGACCAGTGTGTTCCTCTCCATGGAAAACTTCACCATAAATCACAAAGACCAGGTCAGCTGGGAAACCAGAACCAGATGGGAGACAAGACCCGGGCTGCGGTCGAATAGTCTATTTTGCTTAGGAAGGTTCCTAACTGAGGAAGTGACGCGGAAGTAAACAAGTGGCCGCCGTGTTAAGAGCCGTTCAAATTCTCTAAATGCAAAGGAAAGGAGCTCCAATGCTTCCTTTCAGAGCTCATTTAGCATAGGATGCAACGCACCTTCCTATAGGAAAGGAAAGGAGATTACGCCGACACGGAAGTGTCCTCCGTGTAAATCCATGCACCGAACCGTGACCCCCGTACCGTTTCGGTTTAATACGAATACATGTATCGTTAAACTCCTACTAAATACTACACCACTTTCATGATTGTTGAAGCGTGAATACAACTGTCAGAAGTAAGCTAACTTTACACTATAAAGGATCAACATCAGGGTCACATGACTTCCTGTCACCACGACTAGGGGGACGAGTGATGACGTTTAAATTCTTTAGTCTTTACTGAAGTATTTTATATCATATAAATAAAGTTTGAATCTCTTCAGCTTGTGGTAAACAGACATTCAGCATCTAAACAGAAACACATTCACTTGGAGGGAACAGGAAGTGCAAAAATGCTGACTCATGTCTGGGTTTCCTGTTACTCTCTATTCACTGATAATTTTAATAAATTGTTTAAAATAACAAATTATTTTTTAAAAAACAAACATTAGCTGGATCCAGGTCCTCCAATGAGGATTTGCTGTGTTTCCTCGTTCTCTCTCGTGTGAATGAACTCAGAGTCTCTGAATAATGAAAACAATCATTTGCAGCGTGGTGTTGCTGCTCAGTTAAAGTAGCTCTTTGTGTGCCTGGAATACTAACAAGCCAGTCCAGCTCCACCATTAGGACCCTAAACACCTGCAAGACCATGGACCGGATCACAGAGGAACAGGTAGGAAATGGTCTTTTTTTAAGGGACCAATAAAGAGCTTTGACTCTAAAAATATACTTGTTTTTACATAACATATGGGTCATTCCGTGCCAACTCAGCCACCCATGTACATGACACCTCTCAGATTTAGCTGAAAAGCGGTGAAAATATGCCTTATGTTACCAAATGAGGGAATCTGAAGTTTCAGGTCAATATCTCAAACGGTTTGCCCGTGGCGTCCATTTGAATTTCAAGTGCCACACCCCTTTTTGACACATTGGAATTTCGCATTTCATTTGTCTGCATTTTTGGAGGCCTATAACTTCTGTTCTAATAGTGATAGAAGGCTGAAAATTGCTCTGTTAGTTCACTGTAATGTGTACTTCACAATTCTACAGGCAGAATCAACATACCTAACTGTTTGGGTGAGAGGTGGGTCACCAAAGTCCAATTTTTTTTTGACGGCCAAAATTATTTTTCACTTTTTGGGTGCTCCTAGCACCACGATGAATTATCACATTTATTCCAAACGGGATTATTTGTTATATGTGGGACCTTTGCTCTTGCCAAAATGAATTTGAAGGGTATGGTACCACTGGTGGGGGATTTATGGGGGTCCAAATACCCTCCCGGGCAGAGGTAACTTTTTTGGAACCCCATATTTGGACCCCCAAATGACCACGTGGGCACTTGATGATCCTAATGAGATTCATACCAGATAAAGATACATATTTGTTCTTTCTTTTAATGAAATAAAACTTTTGACTATAAAGCTCCTTGATATTAATTTTATTCGTCAAAATGCACCATTTTGGACTTTTTTCCCCAGAAGTCTGGAATGTAGATCAGGGAGAATTTAGTGATTATAAAGCATGAAAATAGGGGAAATAACTTAGTATTATGCTCAGTGATGGCAAACAATTAAATATTTTGACTGCTGGCCATTCATTTTCCCTGAAATCACAAATCAACCCCTGATCCCCGATGAAAGAGACCCGCCTGTGACAAGCGACTTGCAGCACGAGCAAGTCTGCAGGCCACTGATGCAAACCACATTCTGACACCAATGGAGATGTTTCAATGGGCAAAAGAAAACATTAAGAACATGACATTCTTCTTTGTAAGTGCAGAAAATATTAAAAAACAAGAGGAAGCATACAAATTGGAGAGACGTTACGCCTCGGCCAAAACGATCAGTGGAACCCAATCGCTTCATTGCTTCATACCAATTTCCAAAGATAAGATACGGATGAGTAGCACTCTCGCCTGACAGCAAGAGGGTCCTGGGCTCGATTCCCGGCCCGGGTTCCTGGCTTCTGTGTTTGCATGTTCTCCCCGTGTAAGCGTGGGTTCTCACCGGGTTCTCCAGCTTCCTCCCACAGTCCAAAGACATGCAGGATGGGGATAGGTTAATTGGTGACTCACCCGTAGGTGTGAATGTGAGTGTGAATGGTTGTTTGTCTCTACATGTCGGCCCTGTGATAGACTGGCGTCCTGTCCAGGGTGTACCCTGCCTTCGCCCAATGATAGCTGGGATCGGCTCCAGCCCCCCCGTGACCCTAAATACAGGATAAGCGGTAGAAAATGGATGGATGGAAGATACGGATGAAAAGAATATCACAGGTTTTGGTCACGTTTGAATTGGCGAGCACTGCGTACATAGATGAATTTTACAAAAACATAACCATGTTTATCTGAACCTTCAACAATGTTCCCAATGAACCAGTGGAAAATGTAGTTTTGTGGCTGATCTGACTGCGAGGTTTGTGCCTCCAGGTGTTCTGTATCCAAGTGTTCTGAATCCAATTGTTGACCTGCATCGACATCTGTGAATATGGTATCCTGTGATATTCTTTTCATCCGTATCTTATATATGGAAATTGGTATAAAGCAATGAAGCGATCGGGTTCCACTGATCATTTTGGCCGAGGCGTAACGTCTTTCCAATTTGTATGTTTCCTCGTGTTTTTTAATATTTTCAGCACAAACAAAGAAGAATGTAATGTCCTTAATGTTTTCTTTTGCCCATTGAAACATCTCCATTGGTGTCAGAATGTGGTTTGCATCAGTGGCCTGCAGACTGAAGCAGGCGGGTCTCTTTCATCGGGGATAAGGGGTTAATTTGTGATTTTCAGGAAATGAATGGCCAGCAGTCAAAATATTTAAATTGTTTGCCATCACTGAGCATAATACTAAGTTATTTCCCCTATTTTCATGCTTTATCATCAATAAATTCTCCCTGATCTACATTCCAGACTTCTGGGAAAAAAGTCCAAAATGGTGCATTTTGACGAATAAAATTCATATCAAGGAGCTTCATAGTCAAAAGTTTTATTTCATTAAAAGAAAGAACAAATATGTATCTTTATCTGGTATGAATCCCATTACGATTATCAAGTGCCCACGTGGTCATTTGGGGGTCCAAATATGGGGTTCCAAAAGAGTCACCTCTGCCCGGGAGGGTTTTTGGACCCCCATAAAATCCCCACCAGTGGTACCATACCCTTCAAATTCATTTTGGCAAGAGCAAAGGTCCCAAATATAACAAATAATCCTGTTTGGAATAAATGTGATCATTCATCGTGGTGCTAGGAGCACCCAAAAAGTGAAAAATAATTTTGGCCGTCAAAAAGAAATTGGACTTTGGTGACCCACCTCTCACCCAAACAGTTAGGTATGTTGATTCTGCCTGTAGAATTGTGAAGTACACATTACAATGAACTAACAGAGCAATTTTCAGCCTTCTATCACTATTAGAACAGAAGTTATGGGCCTCCAAAAATGCCAACAAATGAAATGCGAAATTCCAATGTGTCAAAAAGTGGATATGTTTACAGTGGAAACGATGGGGAGGTGGGGGGGGATCAGGATTTTCCACAAAAGCAGAAGCAGCATGAGTGAAAACAATCCATCATGTTGGATTAAATGAAAATATTCTCGATATCATGACAATCTATGTGTGTCGTGTGAAGATTTAACTGCAGACACGAGGCTCTAGACCACATCAGACCAGGTCCACCAGCCAGCACCGATACAACTGCATTCTATACAACTACACTTTTGAAACGCAAAACATCAGTTTTCCATCCTGTGGTCCACCACCCAGACCTCCTCCCTACGTGGACCTCTAGGACTCTATGAAACTAATTATGATCCGTCAAAAGAAAAGGTAATCCACAACAAAATACGTTTCCCTAGAAACATTAGTCCCATGGCGGTGGAGAGACCACCAGACCACCAGAGACCACATCATCGTGTATCGAGCCTAGCCAGTTTCCTACCTGTGTCAGGGGGTTTAATCAGATCCATGATGACGGAGTCAGCTCCTTTGGTGTAGACCGTGATCTGGTCAGTCAGAGGGTGCCGGACCACCACAGACATGCGTTTCCTGGTGGAGTCGAAGCCCAGCGTGTGCAGCAGCTCGAAGCTCAGCTTGCCCAGGTGGGGCAGCTCCACAGCCACCTGGTCCGGGAGGCGCCCCACCAGGGAGCACTTGTAGGCCCTGGCGGCGTAGACCAGCGCTGCCTCGTCGGGGGACTCGGCCTCGTAACGCAGCTCGCCCTCCTCCAGGGTGCAGGGTCCCTTCCCGTCGTAGCAGGGCGGGGCGGGGCTGAAGGCGGGCCCGCCGGGGCCCGGCAGCGGGGGCCCCTCCTCGTGCAGCTTGGTGAGCGTGCTCTCGGCGGAAGGCGAGGACAGCAGGCTGGAGCACCCGCGGGTGGAGGAGCGGCTGGTGACGAGGCTGGAGGAGCTGCTGCTGTTGGAGCCCGAAGTCAGGCGGCTCGGCGTGAAGCGCTTAATGAAGTCCTCGATGGTCTTCACGGGGGACTTCAGCTCAAACCGCATCCGGACCTGGAAGACGAGGTCATCACACCCAACAGTTATTAAGGAGCTCCATGTTTGACCTTCACTGTTACTGGAGGTCACACGGATCATGAAGCTGCTGTTCAGTCGTGGATTTAAGTATCTGATTCATCAGCAGCTTTTTAACATAATTATTAAATAAATTAATAGTGATTTTTGTTATTATTGTGTAATAATTGTGACTGGGACCGGGACCAGGACTTCAAAGGTCCACTGTGAAAGTTATATGCAGAGTGAGAACTTAATCCTGTTTGTCAAAAGATTGAAACTGTTCCCGTGTTAAAAGAAAGAGAAACAAGAAGACGTGAGAATGAGGATTTCTACTTCTGGAGTTATTATTGTGGATCTGTAGAAACCCTCAGAATGAGGTAAGAGCACATTTCTGCAATATTTCTGCAATATATATATATATATATATTTCTGCAATATAAGTTGCAACATTTTGTACATTTTAAAATTACATTTGATGAACTTTGAGAGCTAAATTAAGCAGTGAGGTCTGCTGGAAAGCTCACGGTCAGACAACTTCAACCCGGGTCTCTCCAGACCACCTGATGTAGCCGTGTGACTATTGGGGTCTGAGTGGAGGATGCGTACCTTGTGTCGGGGCTGGTTGGGTGAAGACACCACCACCGTGTTGCAGACGGTGAGGGCGATGAAGAAGTCAATGACGTCGGCGAGCTCGGAGGGCAGCTGGGACATGGGCTGGCTGTGGAACCGCATGAAGTCCATCTGACTGCTGCACTCGTTGACCTTGTCCAGCAGCTGGGGGTCCGGGGTGATGTCCTTCTCCTGCAGGACAGACGGAGAAAAGGGTTATCAGGGGACGGCGAGGAGGGCGAGGAGGGGGGACGTACTCACCATGGGGCTGCTGAAGGCTGTGTGCTTGGACAGGATGCTGGCCCGCTTGGCCTCGGCCCGGCTGCCGGTCCTGCGGTGGGACTTGGTGCTCTGGGAGCGCAGCACCACGCGGGCGCTCTGGTGGCTGGCCACGCTGTCCCGCCGCGGCAGCGTCCCGCCGCGAGACGGGCACTCTTCCTCCTCAGAGTCCATCTCCTGGTACATCGCCAGTCTCCTGGCTGGACGACACACGTCATTAACGAGGAGCCAGAACCCCGAGAACCACCAAAATCACTTCAGCTGAATGGTAATTCCAGGGTTCCTCCACCTTTTCCAAAGTCAAATTCAAGCACTTTTCAAGCATTTCAAGGTGCATCTTCGTGATTTTTCAGCACCCTCCAGCTGTGGTAAACTACATATTGGTATCAAATCCAATCCTCAGTATTCAGTCTACTTATTATTGCACTTGTTCATCACATTTAATGAGATGTTATTGTCCTATAAACAACCAACATGATGTTTGGAGACAGATTTTTACAGAAGGACCACAAATTAAAGGAAAACTAATTCCACTAACAGATCCACAGAAATATAATCACCAACTAGTTTCATCATTTGTTCATCAACAAAAGTCATTTTTCATGCAAAAATGTCAGAAAATGCTGTTTTTCAGTGCCTTGAATATGGAGATCTTCTTTTCTGTGTAACATCATATATGTCATCACATAGAACACACATTTCAAGCACTTTCAAGCAGTATTCTAAATCCAAGCACTTTTCAAACCTTGAAAACACCACACTAAAATTCAATTTTTTCAAGGATTTCCAGCTCCCATACCAACCCTGTCATTCATAGTGTTGTTGGTGGATTCAGGAGCAGATCTGGACATTTTCATACAGAGTGTGAAACCTGACAGTTGTTGCTATTAGCGGATCTGGAGTCAGGTGACTTATAAAGGCAGCTCTATTCGCCAACCATCCCCCATCTACTCTCTCTCACCATTTGCATCATGGGAGTACTCCACGCCGGCCACGGTGCAGCGGCGGAACACCATCTTGTTCTCCGTCAGCGTGCCAGTCTTGTCAGAGAAGATGTACTGCATCTGGCCCAGGTCCTCGGTGATGTTCAGAGCCCGGCACTGCAGCTGGGAGTCTGTCTCCTCGTCGTACAGGTCCAGGTCCTGGTGGATCAGGTACACTTGGCAGATCTTGACGATCTCGATCGACACAAAGAGGGAGATGGGGATCAGCACCTGGGGGGGGGGGGGCAGGGAACCGGGTCAGCAGGACTTCTACAGGATCATATGATATATAATGTATGATGAATACATGTGGCAACTGCTGATAAATGCTCATTGAACACGTTTGTTGATCAGGTTTATTGGTCTCAGTGGCAACAGGTTAACCAGGATCTAAACGGCTTCTGCATTGATATACAGCCCTCTGGGGTTCGGGTCTCATTGTGTAGAAAACACTTGTGTCACACATTGTGTGAAATCCGTGGAGAGACACTTCCAGGCAACGACTGGAAAAGTTGTTTCCGGACCAACGTGAGTCACAGGATTCAGGAGGGCAGCTCAGTCTGTTACAGATAGCAGGTCTGGCTCTGCTGGTGGACCTGCAACCTCCCATGACCTCAGATGTTGTCAGGGCAACGAGCCGGGTGACACAGTGACATTTACAAGTCAACACGGCAAAAAGTCAATAGAATCAAACTGCAGCCTGACTTCTATTATGGTGTTCCACAGGGTCCTGGTGTGTTAATGTATGTATTTAGAGTATCAAGTCTTGAGTAGAAAAAAACAAAAAGAGTACATTTAGCACCAAATCTGTGTAATAAATGGTATCAACCCAAACCCCCCCCCATACAAAGACAGAACCTGGTCTCACGTGTTCATCTCGTACCTGGAAGACGATGATCATGGTGAGGAAGAGATAAACGGCCGACATGACGGCTGACAAATCCGTCCCCTCTGGACTCAGGACGTCGAACACGGGCCTCTTGTCTCCATACTGGAACATCCAGAGGCCGTGACCTGGAGGGGGCAGCACAAGGTCATCACCAGGTCTCTGATGGTGTGATGTTTGACACCTGGGGCCAGTTTTTCAAAAGTAATCGATTGGATTTGGAATTAAACTTGAAAAAAAAAATGGATTCTAAAATCGGATTAGATCACGTAATCCAATCTTGGTTTTACTGGATTACCTGATCCTGAGATAGCAGAAAAAAATGGGATTTCCAAATCCGGATTAAACTCTTTGAAAAAACTGGGCCCCGGAGCTTTGCAGGAGGAGGAGTTACGCACCGACGGCCGTGAACAGACACATGACCAGCAGGATGACGACGCACCAGAACACGTGCACGTTCATCTGCCGCTCCAGCTTGCTGCGCTTGTAGCGCGGCCCGTTGTTGTTCAGCATGGCTTTGGTCTCGTGACCTACGGTGACACAGAGGTCAGAGGTCAAACATGGGAGGGTGACAGCCAATAGCATGGATAGAAGGGGGGGGGGGCTGACCTGCATATATGACGATGCCCACCGCCTCCTCTGTGTTGCGGATGGTGCATCCTCTCAGCAGCAGGTTCTCCTTGTAAAGTGCATCTCTTCTATTGCTGCGATGGATTCTGTCAATCAAACATACATACACATATATTTATATATAAATACATATATATATAAATCATATTTTGAATTGACAAACCTCAGATGTGCAGACAGGATCAAATGATTATTTATCTGAAATAAGGTCACGTGGATCATTTCGTTTAGTGTGAAACGGCTCAGTGAACTCTGGTCTCACACAATTTACGTCACCAACACGGCCGTTAGCTCCTCCACAGCCAGGGAGGAGAGCCTGGATGTGGACCCACACAGGTGTCCTGCTGCATCCAGCTACTAGACAGTGAATAGACTAGTGAGTGAGTGAGTCTCTGTGTCTGTCTGACTAATCTCTCCTTTTGCTGCACCAAATATTTTGGGTGGCCAGAAGTCATGCTTTGTTAGGTCTGTCTGCAAGATCACAAGCTAACTACTTTTAAAATGTTGGTTTTCTGAATGGAGTCTGGTCGATGGGTGCTAGGCTACGCTAACTCTGTAGCTGCTCCATCAAAATCTAGACATAAATACCACAGCAACATATTTCTGGCAGCAACAGACTATCAGATTCCTCCTCCTTCACCATCTGTGCAGAAATCACTCCCTCTAGCATTCCTGCTGACACAGAGCAGGAAGTGAGGTGTAAGACAGGAAATCAGCTGGGAGACGGGGACACGCCGTCCTGCTCCCACAGAGCTGCAGCAACTAAAACAGCTTCAATGCGAACCATCGAAACCCTGCAACTGCATCCCAGAAACACAAATCACATTCCTGACTTGGAGAAACGGTTTGAGTCATAATTATAGGTTGGAAACTGTTTGGAAACGGTGTCCACGAAGCACCGAGTCACGTTATTTCTGTTTTAAAGCTAAACATTACTCCGAATGTCACTGCAGACATTTACAGTGACACGGAGGTGGAACGGGTTTAATGTGACCTGACCAATGAAATTTAAACATGGACTTAACATTAGACAGGACCAGGACTAAATATTGGAGCAAACCAGGACTAAATAAATGACCCAATGTTGCGGTCCCACCAGTTGTTTTTAAAGAGTCACCAGCACAACATGGTGGGCAGACTTCATCGTCATCAACAACAGAGTACTCACATGTATCCTCTGAATCTGTTCAGGTCGTTGTTGGGTTTCTCACATTCAATGATGCCGTTGTACTTTAACGGGTCGAAGTCACAGTCCTGCAGAGAGACGAGCAGCATGTTTCATTCAGACAGCAGCTTCTTCTTCTTCTTCTGCTTACAGAAGTGCATGTTCATGTCACAAGCAAAAACCGGCATACTGACACTGTTAAAGAAACATTTATTTACTTTTTTAAACTGATGCGAGTGTCTCGTAACCACAGTAACATGATGAACCTGCTGGATGCTAATATTCCACGTTTTGGGCTCATGACGTGATGCAGGGCTCCACAGCAAACAGTTGCCAGGTTGGCAACCCTTTTGACAATTTGGCAACCACTCTCAACGCTGATTGGCCTTGGTGACCCAGCGTCACGCAAAACTCTCACACGCAGTGAACAATTTAAACTTGTGCAAATGATGCAAAGTGAGTGAGTAAGTGAGCGAGCCAGGCAGTGAGTTAGTGAGAGATTTAAACGTGCGCAAATTATGCAAATTTCAAATGGCAGCCTCACCAGGTCGAGGAAGCTGCGGACCACCTGCCTCTGCTTGAGGTTGGTCTCGCCGTCCAGCGTCGCGGTCTCGATGTGGCAGAGGCGGTCCGGGTCGCTGGAGCTCAGCAGCAGCACGTCAGCGGGAAGGATCTCGTTGCACCGCAGCCTGATGAAGTCCCCGACACGGATCTCCTTCCAGAACCGCTCCACGTAGCGCCTCTCCACTCTGCATGGACAACCGACAGGGTCAATCAACACTTTAAACATTCAAATATACGTAGAATTCACAGGGTTCCTACACCTTCTCCAAACTCAAATTCAAGCACTTTCCAAGCATTTCAAGATGCATTTCCATGCTTTTCCAGTACCTTCCAGCAGTGGTAAACTACATATGTTTATCCAATACAATACTCAGTATTCAGTCTACCTTTTATTGCACTTGTTCGTAACATTAAATGAGATGTTATTGTCCTATCAACAACCAACATGATGTTTGGAGACAGCTTTTTACAGAAGGACCACAAATGAAAGGAAAACTAATTCCACTAACAGATACACAGAAATATAATCACCAACTATTTTGATCATGTTCATCATCAAAAGTAATTATTCATGCAGAAATGTAAAAAAGAATGCTGTTTTCAGTCCCTCAAATATGGAGATCTTCTTTTCTCTGAGTAATATCATATGTCATCACATAGAACATACATTTCAAGCACTTTATTCTAAATCCAAGCACTTTTTAAACCTTGAAAACACCACACTAAAATTCAAGTGTTTTCAAGGATTTCCAGCACCCGTACCAACCCTGTGTATTTATGTGAAGAAACGCTTTGTCTTCATTTCTGAACAACGAGATATTCCAGGTAGCAAACCTGTTAAATAATTCATCCATCCAGCCACCGAACATCCGTCAAGTGAGTGAAAGGAAAAACACTCCTAATGTTATTTATTCATAACAACCCCCGACATTAATGACTCACATCCGAGTATATAAAAACATTCCTCCATGTGTTTTATATTCATCCAGAACGTTCCAGACTCTTTCTGCTCAGGACGGAGAACTTAACGCTTCCTCTTATTGCTGCTTTAAACACACAACGGTTAATAGAGAGTGGAAGCTTTAAAACTGAAGCTAATAGACAGGTTTTTAGTGGGGAGGGTTTTTTTTTTTGGGGGGGGGGGGGGGGGGGTGTCTGGGTTTTGTTTTTGGGGTTCTGGGTCTGCTTTAAGTGTCCCAGTGGTGCAGACGTACAAACAGCAGAACATCTAAGTTAAACCGTTTTGAGGATTCATTGTTTTAGTCATTTTTCACTCTTCATCATATCTGTGAGGAAATAACATAAATATTCTATATATTGATATTTAATATATTTGGGTTTGGGGCTGAAAGAATCACATTGGACTCCAGGAGACTGTGATTGTAATAATGATGATTTTATGAGCTGTCATGTGACCAGATGATCGATGAGTTGAGAAAACATTTACAGTGGAAGACGAGCTGCTCAGGAGGAACAAACAGAACATCAAACAAATAAGAAAGGCGTCGGCTGCTCTGATGGTCCGACTAAAGGCGGGTCCACACCGCACCGACTGCCCGACTCGTGAAGTCGGGCTATGTAACATGGCAGACTCGAACAACGACTTGGGCGGTTCACACCTACGGAACTAAAGCCGACGCCATACGTTCCGCGCTTGCGCGAGATGTAATGTCTCCAAAACAACAGGCGGCACTAATCTGTATTGTGCGCCAAAAAACACGAAAACCGGAAGTAGGCGGTCCTCTCTAGACCACCTTCTTCGATTCTACTGGTTATCTGGTATGTTTACATCGTCACTTCCGGGCTTCACTGATTCGCTAGTCAAGCTGCTAGCCTCCACCAATCAGAATGGTAAAAGAGTCACCGACTCGCATGGCGGATTAGACATTTCAATCGGCTGAAATGAACCCCGACGTGGGCCGATTCGAGTGACCACACCAAGCAGACTCGTGTCACGGAGGCCGACTCTCTCAACGACGCCGATTATCGGTCCGGTGTGGACTCGCCTTAAGACTATATGGAGGATGAAGTGAGCATGTGGTTTTGTTATCTTTGACTTCACACCTTATTAAACGCACAGATCCAGTGGAACCAGAACATACCGAGATGTTTATCTCTGAACCCTGTGAGTGGTGGAAAGCCCCGGAGCTCCCATACTGCTCCTCTTTGTTCCTAAAGGTCACTGCTGCCGACAAGGTTTACTCACTTTGGTTTCCACATGTCTTCTTTGGAACAAACAAAGCCGGAGCAGAGATACGAGGTCCATCCGTCTAATGGAAATCATTATTTCTACTGGACTTTGTGCTGAAATGTGGATGTAGACGTCAACGATGGGCTCTGCTCAGACAGACGACCTGATGTTTAGGTCTGTGGTCGTCGACAAAGCAGCATACCGCTCTGGACGCGTTTCAGACACTTTAGCCCTTGGCTGGTGACAGGTCACTGGTCTGCGGAGGGGGGGGTCCCTGTTTATCTGACAACTTTAACCTTTTTCACTGTGTGTTTTAATTTCATAACATTTGTCACGTTTTGGTCATTTTTCAGCTTTCAGTTGTTCAATAGCTCCTCCCCCTCGGGTCACTTGTGGTTGAAAAAAAAAGAAAAAAAGCTGGTGGCGGCCAAAGACCAAGATGGTGACGGTCAAACTCGAGGACTCAAAACGGCGGTCCACAAACCAGTGGGAGACGTCACTGAAGCCGTTATCTCTGCTCTCTCCAAAGTCACCAGACTCCATTCATAAAAACACTGATTTAAGCTCTCAAACAAAGGAGCTGCTGGTGACTGATGAATCCGAACGAACCCTTAAAATCACAACAAGTCACACAACAACACAAACTCACTGACAGATAGAGGCAGCAGATATCCTGCTGTGTTCTGGGAGTTTAAATCACTGATTTAATGAATGGAGTCTGGTGGCTTTGAAGAGAGCAGAGATAACTGCTTTAGTGCCTCATCAGAAAGCGTTAAAAATTAACTCCATCTGCGGCTCCATACACTGACTGTCCCTTTAACAGTGACCTGGAGTCCTGGTAGTCCTAGACCGGGAGTCTTGCTAGTCCTAGACCTGGAGTACTGCTAGTCTGTGGGAGCATCAGCAGACGTCATTAACTCCCTGTGAAGCCGATAAAGAGCAAACTATTTACATTCCTGTAAACTCGACTTATTAGAGACATTAGAGAGCATCTCCGGTGAATCAGACTTCCATCCCTCACATTGCCTAAATATTAGCATTTTTGTTGATAAAAATGTAGTATCCCATGTCTGATTTCCCTCTGCAGAGACACAAAGTAGGAGGCGGCTTGGGAGGATTGAACGCCGGCGTGCAGGTTTAGGATTTGAGAATGTGGATGTTTTGGACAATATCATCGTCACACGGCATAAAAATTCAATTATGTCCAACAACTTGGTTTCACTCTAGAACTGTGCAGCGGGCGAACACTGAGGCTTTTGATTATGGTGAATTAGAACAGAGACAACAGTGGTGCTTTTCATGAGCCGGTCTACAGAGAGCTGGTCCACAGAGAGCTCACAGAGACCCGGCCCAGCAGCGCCAACAGGGCGGCGGCGGCTCACAGACCAGCTCACGACTACCGGCAAAGGCAACATCTGTACCAGCAAAGGCAACATCTGTACCATCGGAGACAGTACTTTAGCATCGTAACTTTAGCATCGTCACTTTAGTACCATGTTTAGTATTGTGACTTTATTACCGTGACTTTAGCATCATGACTTTAGCATCATGACTTTAGCATCGTGACTTTAGCATCGTGACTTAAGTATCGTGACTTTAGCATTGTGACTTAAGTATCGTGACTTTAGCATCGAGACTTAAGTATCGTGACTTTAGCATTGTGACTTAAGTATCGTGACTTTAGCATCGAGACTTAAGTATCGTGACTTTAGCATCGTGACTTAAGTATCGTGACTTTAGCATCGTGACTTAAGTATTGTGACTTAAGTATCGTGACTTTAGCATCGTGACTTAAGTATCGTGACTTTAGCATCGTGACTTAAGTATTGTGACTTAAGTATCGTGACTTTAGCATCGTGACTTAAGTATTGTGACTTAAGTATCGTGACTTTAGCATCGTGACTTAAGTATTGTGACTTAAGTATCGTGACTTTAGCATCGTGACTTAAGCATCGTGACTTAAGTATCGTGACTTTAGCATCGTGATAAAATCGAATAGTCACCTATCATATAGTGAGGGAAATCATCTGTGCTACTCTTAATATCTAACGTCACATTAGCTTCAACTAACGATGGTTTTCATTCTTGATTTGTCCTTGTATTCAGTTTCTTATTGAAGAAACCAGAAACATTCACACCTAAGAAGCTGACAACTTTAACTTTGTTTCGACTGTTGATTAGTTGATGCACCGCTGCAGGTCTGATCCGGGTGTATTGATTATGTTAGGGGGCTGGTGGTCTCCTGGGGGTCCCTGCTGTGAACCCGAGACTCTACGTGGGGTCCGGGGGCCCTTACCTGCTGTAGACCAGACAGTCCATGTGATTGATCTCCTGGTCCGACCTGTGCCTCCGGTAGTCCTCCCACAGGTCCTTGATGGCAGTGACGGACAGGATGAAGACCACCGGGGCCAGAGCCAGCTCGGGCTGGAACGCATTGACCACCGGGACGAAGTTGAGCAGCGCGATAAAGACGAAGTAGACGTTGGCGAACCGGTGGAACTGCTCGAAGAGGTTCTTGGGCAGGAAGGACAGTACGGTGTACTTGGTGGTCTTGATCTTGTTGCTGGCGTAGTGCCGATTCGGGTTTTCCTCCCCCTTGGCGTGGTCGTACAGGATGTTGGCGTGGACGGTCCTGGTCTTGTTCTCCTTCGGCTTCTTCTTCCTCCTCTGCCGACGGACTCTGGACGCTTTGTCCGCCCCGGCGGGGTCCGAGGAGTCCCGCGCCATGGCGCCCCGCGTCCCAGCTCGCTCATACAACACGACGCGGAGCAGCTAGCTGGTTATGTGGTCATCCTCCCGGGGCGAGGACGAACTTTTTCGCGGTTTGTTCACGCGAGCAGCCGCCGCTCATCCATGTCGGCAGTCTCTCTCTCTCTCGGTCTCTCGGTCTCTCGGTCTCTCTCTCTCTCTCTCTCTGCAAACTTCGGCTTGTTTGGCTTCTTTCTGTTTTTTCCTTTTTTTCTGCTGGAAGGATGCTGAGACGGTCGCGAGACATAACTGTGACGTCCCGCGTCTCCGCGATGATCTGTAAACCATCCGGATAAGCCTCCTCCAAGGGGCTCGCGCTGCTGCTGGCCGTGTAGATCAGAGCATGCGCGCCGGCTGAGCGCGGACATGATGCTCGTGGGCGGCTCAGAGGGGGTCGCTCCTCTCTGGAAACCCGAACCGCAGGCCCCTCCTCGATCCCCGATCCGACCTGGGAGGTTTTTTTTGTGTGTCTCAGAGTGCCACGCGGTATTATTTGAGTTTACACGAGCGCGAAGCTCACAGGAAGCAGCCGAACGCGGAGAAAGTTTACTTTTCACAACAACAGCAGACCCGAAGTGGTCTTTGGAGGACGAGGACCCACTGCAGACAACCTCTTACTTGTTACAACTCTTTAAAGAAAAAAAAGGTGCAATATTCCCACACACACACACACACACACACACACACACACACACACACACACACACATATATATATATATATATATATATATATATATATATATATATATATATATATATATAAAATTAATAATGAGTTATTCAAGTATTATCAGTCTGAACTGAAAGTGTAAATAAATAAATGTGTAAAATTACAGACTCTGAAATGTAATATATATATATACATATATACACTTTATTATTTTGAATGTACTTGTTTTTATTTAATTACACTTAAATCAATTAAATAAGTGTGCACAAATTAATAAATAAATAATCTTGGCCAAGTCCTTGTGTCCTGGTTGGACTCTTTAAAGCCACCGTGAGGGACTTTCATTCATGTGGATTGTGGCGCACCCTGTGGACAAAAAGCAGCAGTGTTCCTGAACCAGACTTCCTTTAGGAAACCTCTCATTTTACGGCAGCAGGGTCAGAGTGAAGAGGATCCGGATCACGGATCATAGTGTTTATTCAGGTCACAGGTAAAGTATGGCAGCGCTGGGATTGGAATGGCATAGCTCCTGCAGGATCTCAGTCAGAGTTAGCCCCGTTTCCGGGTGCTGGTCACATTTTATCTTCTCAGGCTGGGACTGCCCCGTACAGAGGTTTAACTTGCACGCAACCGAGTCTCACTGGTCAGTTATCTCTGATGTGAACTTACAGAAATGTAATATAAAACATGTATATATGTGTGTTGTTCTTCAGGCGTATATCTATTCTAGCAAAACTAACTAACAGGACAAAGAGGGCCTTGAAGATTCAACAGGTTCCTGCTTATCAGGTTAACATGTAACACTGTTCTAATAAGCACAACCAGTGATTTATATGAGTTCAGTGAAAAAGTAAAAATCTAAAATGAACAAAGTAAAAGCCAATTCTAACATATATATCTATAATATATATATTATTACCACTATATATTGTTACCACTTCTCGCCTCTCATGCGGCTCTGTGAATTCCTCTGTTGCCGTTACGCCTTTCCACCTTGGTGAGCGTTTAGACTGACGCCAGGCGGAATAATGCCAGAATACTCCAGCAACGAAAAGGCTGTAAAATGGGCTAATGTTGGAATCATCACCAACACAGATCAATGGCAACAACGTTCCAACCTCGGAGAGAGAGAGAGAGAGAGAGAGTGATGCAACACAGTTTGTTAAAATGAAAAGTAGAAAAAACACTTCCGAGGAGTTTTGTTCCAGTTCAGAAAAAGTGAAGCCACTCTGATTGTATAGAAGAAGTCTATGAGAAAATGTTCTACTTCCCTCTTAATGTCTTATCTCAGTAAACATTGTAAACACGATTTTATGGTCTCAATCTCTAGTTTCAAGTCTTCTTCAATCCAGCATGATGTTCATTTAGTACATTATGGTCCATTTAGAGTCCAACAGACCAGAAAGCAGGGGATGCTTTAGGGGGGGGGGCTCAACTGCTGATTTGACAGGTCGCTACCACACTACCAATGCTAGTTAGCTACCAAGATGTTATCTATGCTCACTAGCAGCTTCACACCAGAATCCACATGGATCCAGATCCAGTAAGGGTGCTGAGTCCATAGATAAAAATCTACGAATCACAAAAAACATCAAATTAGATAACAATTTATTTCTGGGTAGCACTGTCGCCTCACAGCGAGAGGGTCCAGGGTTCGATTCCTGGGTCGGGTTCCTTCTGTGTGGAGTCTGCATGTTCTCCCCGTGTAAGTGTGGGTTCTCTCCGGTTCTCCGGCTCCTCCTACAGTCCAAAGACATGCATGCTGTCTGTCTCTACATGTCAGCCCTGTGATAGACTGGTTACCTGTCTGTCTCTACATGTCGGCCCTGTGATAGACAGGTTACCTGTCTGTCTCTACATGTCGGCCCTGTGATAGACTGGTTACCTGTCTGTCTCTACATGTCGGCCCTGTGATAAACTGGTTACCTGTCTGTCTCTACATGTCGGCCCTGTGATAGACAGGTTACCTGTCTGTTTCTACATGTCAGCCCTGTGATAGACTGGTTACCTGTCTGTCTCTACATGTCGGCCCTGTGATAAACTGGTTACCTCTCCAAGGTGTACCCTCCACCCAATGACAGCTGGGATCGGCTCCCGCACCCCTGCAACTCTGAATACAGGATAAGTGGTAGACGATGGATGGATGGATTTCCCTGCTTCCTGTCAGAAGCGTCCCAGTCAAACCAGCGTCTGGAGACCAGGACCAGGGCGTCGCAATCAGCGTCCCAGAATGCCACGGGGCAGGAATCCTCTTTAATGACACGGGAATAACTCTTCCATCGGTCCACTGTATTTGATGGCTGCCCAGCACACGCTGCCGCTAATCTGGAATTAAATATCGATCCGAGTCGCTCAACGATGTCATGGGAGTCAGCGGCGCTGCACTAATCTGAAAACTGTTCACGTTAATATGTGATGTCATCGTAGTGCAATTTATTTAAGACTGTATACGTAGTATGGGGGGGGGGGGGATGAGCGCCACCATGATTTTAAAATGAGTGGATTCAAATGTTATCTATTGTGACCAAAATTAGCATGCTAGCATGTTAGCACTGTGCAGCCAGACATCTGTCTCCTCTCTTCCTGGTGAGCTGTGAAAGAAACTTGTGATTTTTTGTCAGTTGTCATGGTGACGACATGTGTCAGTGGGGCTGTAAAGTGTTGCCGTAACAACTCTTCAGTACATGTGTGTGTGTGTGTGAGCAGAGTGGAGGAACATGCAGTGAACTCTCCTGGTTGGGTATTATGGGATGGATCCTGCAGCCTGGTGTCTCTGCTGACAGGTGGCGTTTCGCCCACGCTGCCTCCGCCACTCAACCACGGTGCAGATGGTATGTTGCTCTGTTGTTTTGGAGATGACAACCCCCTCCCCCCCCCATCATCAACATCATCATCTACTTACTTCTCCAAGGAAACAACAGAGATAATCGCAAGCTGTCATATTGTGATTTATATTTACAACAAAGAGGAAACGGTGTTTGTTGCGTTGAGACAGAAAACACTGCTGATGACAACAAGGCATGTGATTCATGTGCAGCTACAGTATGGAAATTAAACATGACTCATCGCCAAGGCAACAAGCAGTCTGGGAGGAAACGATGTGTTGAATATGTGTTTCGCAAAAATCAGTAAAATGTGGTGATCCTGAAAGCACCACGACAACGACGTGAAACAGTTTAACTATAAAAAAACTTTTTTGGGGGCCATCACATGACATCAAAAGCGTGCAATTGTAAATGTTAAACAAACAAAAAAAAACAACCTCATTTACTTTCCTATTGAGCGTTAGATGAAACGCTAGATATGAAGCTACAACCAGTTTGCTTAGCATAAAGACTGGAAACAAAGGGAAACTGCTAGTATGCGCTGTTTAACCTCATCAGAATTCATCTACACCGTTATACTGTAGCTAACTGCGGATAGAGGCTAAGTCCATATGCAGGAAGTGACCTCATTTCAGAAAACAGTTATTTCTCAATTTAAACGATTATTTCATCAAATAAGCACATTACCAACATGTTAACATATTCCTTTGAATGAGAGTTGAGTAAACATTTTTGATCCCATCAGCCAGCCACCCCAAACTAATCAACTTCCTGTTGATTAAAGGAGTGAAGTCCCAGCAGTGAACAGTCGCTGGCATCCACTCCACGGCAAATTAAAGGAAGAGGAGTTAACAACCATTCTGTAGCTGTTTACCTGCTTCCAGTCTTCACGCTAAGCTAACCTAAGCTAACTAGCTGTAGCTTCATATTTAGCAGTAACAGTGGTGTTAACTTTCTCGTCTGCCTTGTTTCCAGAAAGGAAGTTGATGTGTTTCCCAACAGTTTGACCATAGAAAAAGATCAAGAGTAGAACAAACATTAACGTTCAAATCAACGGCCAGGGTGGCGGCCATCTTTACGTGCATTGCTTCACATAAACATAGCAGCAACGTAGCAGCTACTTCCGTATGATACGTAAACTGTCTGTAATTTAAATCTGGTTCCTCTGACGGGGCGAACCTCCGGTGTCAGTACCTGCATTCTGGGCCTGCAGGACCGGCTCGGGGTCCTGCCTTTTCCAGGCCGCTAAGGAGCGCTAACATTAGCTTAGCTGTGATGCTGACCGGGTGCTATGAATCAGACAGGCGCTACCTAATAGGACCAGAGAACCAGAGACCGACCTCTCTGGTTCTCTGGTGGCAAAAATCTACACAGCTGATTTCTCAAAACTTATTGTAGTTCAGATCTTTGGACTACAGGATTAGAAGATCACCTCTTCATGGAGCTGGTTAGCAACATGGCTAGGCTAATGAACACAAAGTCCCGCTCCGTGATTCCATCACAGTGCATCAGAGTCTGTGGTAAAACACACTGGACTCGCCGTCTGGACTCGCTATGATAAAAAAAAAAGTTCTAAATGTTGTTGTTAGATAATCAATGTTAGTTGACATATTAAAGCCAGTAGATAAGGTTTATCAATGTTGGTTGATGTAGTAAAGCCAGTAGACAAGGTCCATCAAAGTTAGTTGACGTAGTAAAGCCAGTAGATAAGGTCCATCAAAGTTAGTTGACGTAGTAAAGCCAGTAGATAAGGTCCCTCAAAGTTAGTTGACGTAGTAAAGCCAGTAGATAAGGTCCATCACCGTTAGTTGACCTAGTGAAGCCAGTAGATAAGGTCCATCACCGTTAGTTGACCTAGTAAAGCCAGTAGATAATGTCCATCACCGTTAGTTGACGTAGTAAAGCCAGTAGATAAGGTCCATCACCGTTAGTTGACGTAGTAAAGCCAGTAGATAAGGTCCATCACTGTTAGTTGACGTAGTAAAGCCAGTAGATGAGGTTTATCAATGTTAGTTGACGTAGTAAAGCCAGTAGATAAGGTCCATCACCGTTAGTTGACGTAGTAAAGCCAGTAGATAAGGTCCATCACCGTTAGTTGACGTAGTAAAGCCAGTAGATAAGGTCCATCACCGTTAGTTGACGTAGTAAAGCCAGTAGATAAGGTCCATCACCGTTAGTTGACGTAGTAAAGCCAGTAGATAAGGTCCATCACTGTTAGTTGACGTAGTAAAGCCAGTAGATGAGGTTTATCAATGTTAGTTGACGTAGTAAAGCCAGTAGATAAGGTCCATCACCGTTAGTTGACGTAGTAAAGCCAGTAGATAAGGTCCATCACCGTTAGTTGACGTAGTAAAGCCAGTAGATAAGGTCCATCACCGTTAGTTGACGTAGTAAAGCCAGTAGATAAGGTCCATCACCGTTAGTTGACGTAGTAAAGCCAGTAGATGAGGTTGAAGAGGGAGAAACTGAAGGGGAAGATCATCCGTGACCATCGGTCGATGGCATTCACGTCCGTCAGATCCGGGATTTTGATCTTCAGCTGTGAGGACCGTCTCCGGAGACGACTTTTCTTCAGGGGTGTGTTCCTGTCCAGGCTGGAGTGGGCCGGGTCTAGGGGGGCCAGGTTGCGGGGCCCGCTGGGTTTCCTGAGCTGGACCCCCGAGTGGTCCAAGCCCATGGATGAGGAGTTGTGGGCGTCACTCAGGGCGGTCGGGACGTCATTCCCTCCCACCTCGTTGTGGATCTCCAAGATCGTCAGCAAAATGTTCCCCTGGGAGTCGACCTAGAACCAACAGACAGGATGAGGCAGCGTTAAAAACCGGCTGGGGCTTCAGTGACTGATGACATGTGTGGTGGGGTGCCCTGGGGGCCGCCACCGCCGCCGCCTTCTAGCAGGCTGACGGATTACAGAAACACAGCGGCCTTCAGAAGCAGAGCTCCTGTCCCATAGTTAAATCAATCCTCACAAATCAGCTCAAGGTCAGACCGGATGGCACACAGAAACGTTCATAAATCATCTGGTGTCCACAACAACGCAACAACACGGGTACAAGACACAAGAGGAGGCAAGGCACTGAATATTTATCTTCCTGCTCCGGTCCTTTTTTATGAAATATGATCCTTTTCAGATCCACATCAGACTTCGTGGATGATAGAAAAACCTGCCCGAGCTCACAGCCGAAATGAGAACGTATGAACTGTTAGATCCCGTTTGACCAGAACATTACACAAAAAACACAAAGAGGAGCTCGTTAAACTGAGAACGTGAATCAGAATCCGTAAACCGACGCTGTCCCATTTAACTTACAAACATATGAAAAAGGTCTATCCTGGATTATTTAACTAAACTGTAGCATGGAAGAATGGTGGACTAGCGACTTAGCTTAATGAGTCCAATTTAACGACTTAATGTGCGTCCCATGCCGACACGCTTTTCTCCTTCTAGAGGCTTTATTTTTACTTTCCAGTGTTTAATCACTGCAGCTGCAACTCCGCTTTAGTTTCTCTCTTACATCTTTATTTTTGACTTTTCAGATTATGAAGTATTTTCTCCTTTATGGGCCATTTTCTTTCAAAGGTGGATTAATTCTTAACTGGGAGGTTAAATTTCTGTGGCATTTATTACAAATACAACCATTCTACGAGCGGACAATATGCTTGTTCACTTAAAGTAGATAACAGATCATCCATTGCCCCCAGAGACCAGATGAACGGTGAAGTGTAATATTTAATGTCGCTGTCGTACAAAGCTTGTGACCTTGAAGTGGAGATTAATATTTCCTGCCAGCAGATGCATCCTGATGTGTGAGATATATAAATCATGTGACACGGCTGGTCAGGTAAGATCTTATGGTACCATATGTATCGATCCGGGACCTGCAGTCTGGTTTTAATCTGGACCTATATTAAGGTGTAACTCGTGTTGTGTTTCTGTTCATAACAGAGCGGATTGTTTGCATGAAGTTATTAGGACATCAGAACCACAAACACATGAAGACACGATAGCACGAAAGAAACAGAGATGGTAAATCACCCCCCAGTGTTCCCAGTGAGGCCTAATTATGTTTCCACATGTGATATGGTACCTAGCTACGTTAGCTAGCTGGCTAGCAGTACGAGCTAACGGCACTCTGGACTTAAAACATTATCTGTTGAACTGACAAACATCACACGTGGATTCAGAGAAGGGATTAAAATATTATTTGTTCCTCTGCTGACTAACGTGCATATTTATTGGAGACACAGGATGGGGTGGGACTTAGCCTCTCTGTACTTACATGTGATGGTGTTAGTGATGGGATTGGCTGGTTGATGATTGACATATGTGACACAACAGGTGACTCACCCTCTCTGAGTGGCGACGCCCTTCAACCTGATTGGACAGTTGAACAGATGGAGACTTGCAATTGCCTCCTTCCAGAACAGACTAGCCGAGAGAAAGACAAACAAAACCCCCTTTGACTGAGCTCCGAGCGGTATTCCACCAAACTCGCTAATTAAGGCGGCGCTTATCTGGTTAAGCCTGGTTAGAACTAACGCCAACTTCCACTTGCGGCTTAAACCATTCCATTAACGCATTTCAGCCGCGCCTTGTTGAGGCTAATTCAAGCCAGGTTAACGTTGTCGTGTGTTACGCACGTTCACGGGATATGAAGCCAGCCCAGAACCGTGAATGTCGAATCATCGAGAAAATGGCAGAAAAGACCAGAGCAAAAAATATTGATGGAACTATACGAGGAGTACAAACCCATCATAACCAAAACAGGGAATACTGTAGTGATTAATAAAAATCACGAGGCTGCTTGGGCAAGAATTGCCGAGCGATTAAATATGGAAGTACCGTTAAGAGTAATATGTTCTAATATAACACTGACAACTATTTCTCGGACGTGAGGATAGTGAGGACTAGGCTTGGCGGAACCTTCTGCTGATACAGTTGTTTCCGACAGACGGACTTCTCTGAAACCCCCGCTAAAGTAAGCCTGATGGTTAGCCTGCCCCGGAGCAGGCTAGTTTGGTCGGATAAATTCCCATGGTTACTTAGCGGAGAGTGCCTCAAGTCACGTTGATGGAACGCAACTCTCGCTAAAGGTAGCGAGGCTTATCGAAATTAGCCCGGCTTTGCACTTAGCGAGTTTGATGGAATGCCCCTCTGGTCAGGTTTAAACTGAGCTTGGGTTAGGCTTAAGAAGAGCTTTGGTCAAGATTACGCTGAGCTTTGGTTAGTTTTAAGATGAGGTTT
The DNA here is from genome assembly GCA_029853015.1 of Chelidonichthys spinosus. Taxonomy (NCBI): domain Eukaryota; kingdom Metazoa; phylum Chordata; class Actinopteri; order Perciformes; family Triglidae; genus Chelidonichthys; species Chelidonichthys spinosus. The sequence goes on from CM056826.1 coordinate 18,266,245, forward strand.
GGTCAGGTTTAAACTGAGTTTTGGTCAAATCAAGTGCATACAGCCAAATGCTACAATAACGATGTGCCTTCATCAAACATGTTAACAACGGTCCCAGCGTATCCACGTTAACCGCTGAGTGTAACTCCATCCTCACCTTGGATCCGTCCTGTTTCTCCCGCTCGTCGTTGACCCTTTGGGCCTTCTCCGCCAGCTTCTTCTGCATCTGAGGGCCCCGGCCGAAGAAGATGTAGTTGACGAAGGCGTACTCCAGCAGCGCCAGGAAGACAAACACGAAGCAGCCCATCAGGTACATGTCTATGGCTTTGACGTAGGGGATCTTGGGAAGGGTCTCCCTCAGGTGGGTGTTGATGGTCGTCATGGTGAGGACGGTGGTGATCCCTGCAGGGACACAAGTAAGAGAAACATGAATCACCACGTTGCAAATCAACAACTAGGATCACTGGGTTTGTATCCATTTAAATCCACGTTAAGTCTGTCCAAATGTTGTCACTTTATCATTTTATCCAATCAGAACTAACATGATTTCCAAGGAGATACGATGTTGTGGTGAAATGGAGGAAACATACGTTTTCTTCATTTTGTATGTGAATTTTTCCTTTAAGAGGTCAAGCTTGATTCAACAATTTGTGAAACATTACAGGGGCTAAGTGAAGGTGTAATCCTCTTCATCAGGTGCAGGTACAAACAGTTTCATCAAATCTAATTATAAATGCACATTAAACTGTTAAAAGACTTGAAATGGTTCAGATCTAGGTGTAGATAGGACCAGTGAACTAAGTTAACCCATCACCAGTAAATGTGTCACACCAACCTGGAGGCTGACTTCCTTCCTGTCTCACATGACTTACATAATTAATCTAAACGTAGCGGTGAACATGCAGCGTGTGGAGGCGTTAAGAGCTCTGTGGGTTTACGCCATCAAGCTCTCATAGTTACTCAACAAAACCCCCCAAAACAGGTTTCCTGTAGATCACATCAGACCGGTTAAAGGTGCAGGGATGCATTACGCAAACTAGTCTTTATTCTGTAGCACGCGCTAAAACATATTTTTCTCTCAGTCGGGAAGACATTACAATACGAAATTAACCTTTAGATGAGAAAGCCAGGCCCCAGCCCCCCGCGACCCTGAATACAGAATAAGCGGGAGACAATGGATGGATGACAAAACCAACGTTAGCTTTAGACGAGAAAAGCAACGTTATCTTAAGACAAGAAAACCAACTTTAGCTTTAGACAAGAAAAGCAACGTTAGCTTTAGGCAAGAAAAGCAACGTTATCTTAAGACAAAAAAAGCAACATTAGCTTTAGACGACAAAACCAACGTTAGCTTTAAACAAGAAAAGCCACATTAGCTTGAGACAACAAAACCAACTTTAGCTTTAGAAAAGAAAAGCAACGTTAGCTTAAGACAAGAAAAGCAACGTTAGCTTTAGACGACAAAATCGATGTAGCTTTAGACAAGAAAAGCAACGTTAGCTTTAGACCACAAGACCAATGTAGCTTTAGACAAGAAAAGCAACGTTAGCTTTAAACAAGAAAAGCAACGTTATCTTAAGACAAGAAAAGCCACATTAGCTTGAGACAACAAAACCAACGTTAGCTTCCAAACGTCCTAGGCAAGGCAAGGCAAGGCAACTTTATTTGTATAGCACATTTCATACACAAGGCAGACTCAAAGTGCTTCACATCATAAAACAAAGTGAGAAGAAAAAAAAAAAAAGAAAAGAAAAATAGAAGAATTAAAAGAAAATAATAAAAATTTTAAAAATGCATTACAGAAAGAAAATAGAATAAAAACATATTTGCAATAATTAAAAACAGTGCAGACATTAAAAGATTTAGCAGAAAGCTATGGTGAACATAAAAGTTTTCAGTCTAGTTTTAAAAGTGGTCAGAGTTGGGGCAAGTCTTACATCTTCAGGAAGTTTATTCCAGCCATTTGTTGCATAGTGACTAAATGATGCTCTCCCGTGATTGTTGTTTACTCTGGGAATCACTAACAGATTGGTCTCAGAAGATCTTAGTGGTCTAGAGGGCTTATGTAGTGGGAGCATATCAGTGATATACTTCGGTCCTAGACCATGTAGTGATTTATATGTGAGCAGGAGGATTTTGAAATCAATCCTCTGACATACAGGGAGCCAATGTAAGGATTTAAGAATTGGTGTAATGTGCTCACATTTTTTGGTCTTTGTAAGAACTCTAGCAGCAGCGTTCTGAACAAGCTGTAGCTGCCTGACAGTTTTTTTCGGAAGACCTGCAAGGAGACCATTACAGTAGTCTAGCCTACTAGTAATAAAGGCATGTACAAGTTTTTCTAAGTCTTGAGCTGACATGAGCCCTCTAAGTCTTGCTACATTTTTTAGGTGATAGTAGGCTGATTTTGTTACTGATTTAACGTGACTGTCGAAATGTAAATCAGAATCCATAATAACCCCAAGATCTACCTAAAGCAACCCTGGCAGCCGAGGCATCGTAGTTGATCCAGAAGGAGACCCAGGACAGGATGGTGATGAGGATGGAGGGCATGTAGGTCTGCAGGATGAAGTATCCGATATTTCTCTTCAGCTTGAAGCTCAGAGACAGTCGAGGGTAGGCACCTGCCGGAGGAAGAGGATGGAGGATGAACACGGGGACGTCTGGTAGTTTCATCACCATGGAAACAAAAATCACCTTGTGAAAGTTACACCACAATGCAGAGCAAAACAACTGTGTTGAAGGAAAAAGTGTGAAAATACGACAGACGAGAGGTTTGACACCACTGAACCCCCGTACTTCCCGTGTTCTTGTTTTCCTGCTTTATTTTGTAGTTTTTGTCTTGTCTGAGTCTAACTTCCTGTAGTATTAGTTTCCCCTCCCCTCTTCTGCTGTGTGATTAGTCTCATCAGCCAGGCCTCATGTCTGCTCACCTGGGTCTTGTTTCCTAACAGGCCCTACTGGATATAGTCCTTGTTTCTGGACTTGCCTGTCTTTTCCCCCAGTAAGTTAATTTATTTCATTAAACCTCCACTCCAGCAGCTCTTCTCCTGCGTCCGCTTCTGAGTTCTAGTCCCCCTAGTCATCGACCCCAACTCTCTTAAAGGGCCAGCTCGTGTGACATGAACAGAATAGTCAGTCTGCACGTTGACGAGAACACCGTAGCAACCATGAGACTTAATGGATTAATATCACATTTAAATTGAATCTGTTAAAAAACTGTCTTATGGCGTTTCACAACAAACTCGAAGAGGGGGCGGGGCTTCCCCCCCATGTAGACCCCAACCAGGACGACTCACACTGAAACTGGTAAACGGCTCTTCATATGAGAGGAATAAATGTGTTTGTGATTTTGGTGTGAACCGTCCCTTTAAGACCGCTGCACTGGGACCAGCATCACTGGGACCTCACCTGTGGAGAAGACAACGTTCCTGGAGACCAGCTTGTAGTCCACGATGGAGAACTGAGGGAGCTCGATGCGCGTCACCCCGGTGACGGCGGTGTCTCCTCCCTTCCAGTGGAACTCGATGTCATCCGTTGTGTAGCCGTCTGCAAACAGGAAGTGAGGCACGGCATGATCATCAGGAGGAGGGGGAGGGGCCTCGGATCAATCATGAGTCGTTGTTGGCTGAAGTGAATTCTGAGGGTCCTGACAGTGCGGCTGCTTGTGAGTGATGATGTTATGGGATTTAAATCTCCATGGCGACATGTCACAGTGGTCCATAATGGTCCACCGTTCAAAGGCAGCAGTCTTTACTGTCCTTTATATGGAGGCTTTAAAGGGCCGGATCCAAAGAAATTAACACTATGTGTCACCATAAATAAATCAATCACAAACTATATAAGACATTAAATATATCAATGTTAAAACAATTGTTTTACTTATATAATTCACATATTTATTAACATGTAGAGTAATTATTTATTCACACATTTTGTAGCTATATATATATATATATATATATATATATATATATATATATATAAATATAAATATTAGTATTAGTATTATTTATCCAAAGTGTAATGAAATTAATCTGACAACTTCACGTGAATAAATGAATACATACACTAAAGTAATTTAATATACAAACATGTAAATATCCATCCATCCATCCATCCATTGTCTACCGCTTATCCTGTATTCAGGGTCAGGGGGGGGGGCCGAAGGCAGGGTACACCTTGGGCAGGACGCCAGTCTATCACAGGGCCAACATGTAAATATATAAATGCTAAATATATTTGTATTTGTTATTTATAAATAAGTAGTAAATTAATGTGTGAATGAATAAGCACACAAATAATATTTTATTAAATTGTTACATAACTTCTCATTTAATAATTTATTTCTGGTGACAATTAAGCATAACATTACATAATAGTTTGTTTGTATATTTATTTAAGCATTTAATTACATAACGATTTGTGTATTTATACAAATAGTTTTGGACTTTAACATTCTCCATAGAGGCTCAGAAAGAGGCTGAAAAAAACATCTCACTGAGAAACGACAGCTTGATGAATGGAAACCAGTCGGTTTCTGTCTCTGCGCCGTTAAGAGTGGGAGGAGTTTTCTTTGATGTGAATGGCATTACTACTGCATACTTTAAAGGGGTGTAAATATATTTTCTTTACTCAAACTTACAACTCTCGATCTCCAGAGTGCAGTTCTGCTCGTCCAGTGGGTATCTCCTCAAGTCCATCATGCAGGCCGCCGTCGTCGTGATCCTGAACCGGGACAAACCATAGTATGATAGGATAGTAGCTCACATTAGTCCAGAGACCAGACCAGACCATGTGGAGAAACCAGAGACTGTCTGTGGTCCAAACAACAAGGTCTCTGCCGTATTTATGTCTAGATGACCTTATTTGGAGTGTTGATGGAGCAGCTACAATGTTAGCATAGCCTAGCAACCAGACTCCATTCAGAAAACTCCATTCAGTAGTTAGCTTGTGGTCTTTCAGACGGACCTAACAAAGCATGACTTCATACTTTTTACTGATCACCATCGTTGTGGAGTTATTTCAGCATCCTTTTCATCTGGTTATTGATATTTAATCACAGATAAATACTTTTTTCTGGGTCAAAAATCCTGTGAGTTCCTTGAAGCATTCTTTTGGCATGTTGCATACAAATACAGTAGATCAGTAGCTTCTGATCTTCCACTGTACAGACGGATGGTTCAACACGTGTGATCTTTTGTTTCATACAAACTAGTCAATGTGTTTCTGCCTTATTTCAAAGTCAAATCACGGATAAATACTTTATTCACAAGCCCACGTGGGTCTTGCTGGATCATTATGATCCACTAAAGTTAATCCGTGTCTTTGTTATCTTTGCCACCATCTTGACTGTACGGGAGCCTGGAGGGACATCTGAGTGAGATCCTCCTTTGTGCGGATGTTGAGACGGAGACCCTAGACACAGACTCTAGTGGACGAACTGGGAGAAAAGGTGGAGGAGGTTCTCACCTGAGGCCGTAGAGGACGGTGCCGTCCGGGTGAAGGCGAATCATGCGGTTCTTGACGGTGACGCCGTGGACGAAGGACTTCTTGTCGTTGAGGAAGTATGTGTCCGGGACCCAGAGCTGGTCTGCAACTCTGTTGTCCAGCGTCAGATTGAGAGGGATCCCTGCATAGGCCAGCCTCTTATCTCTCCAGTACTGCTGGAAGTACATGGTCAACGTGTAGTCCTGAGGGGGGGGGGCGGACAGAGCAACATATTATTGTATTATAAATTACACATACATATAGACGGACGGACAGATTTTATTACATATTACATATGTTGCCATGTGAATAATTGATCAGCTGGTTCTCCATCAAACACAAAGCGTTAATGCAGCTCTCCACCAGCTCGCCTTGTACTGCTGACTAATGTTCTCTTTAATAAATAAGGAGTCTCAGGAAATAAACAACACCGTGGCAGCACAGAGAAACGCCAACATCTCAATCCTCTGGTGAGATTGAAAAAAACAAACAAGCAAACAGTCTTTGGATATTAAACATCAACAGGATTCATTTCCTCTACACAGAACTAATTATTACTATGAGTTACTGCAAGCGATTCCTCATTTTTGACAAAATAAAAAAATGGCATGATTTCTGCTGTTTCTCTCATTAGTTCCAATTGCCGTTGGTGCAAAGTGGCAGCTGCAGGGCTGAATGACATTATGTGCTTTGACCAACTCATTAATTTAATATAATATTGATTCCTATTAATAATTCAAAGTGTATGGACATTCAGAGGACATATTTATCCTGTTAAAACGTTCCTGAAACTGTGAGTTTTCATCCGTTTATTCTCGTTTTAGAGTTTTTATTTAATAGCACAAAGATACTGAACATTCACACACAAAACACTAAGAACAATGATATTGAAAGTGAAAATGAAAAATGCCTTTTTAACCATTTTAGATCATATTGTTCACCTATTCAAAAATATATGCTGAAACAAATACCAACACAAATAATCTATTTCTTTGCATGTATATGTCAAAATTGAGTATTTTATAGAATACCAGCAAGTACCAATCAATAACAATAAGCAGAGGAGTCAAAATTACACATACCTGTGTTCAACAAGACTCTGGTAGAAGTACTGATTCTACTTCTTTCAAAAAAGTACAAGCTCTGAAATGTACTCATATCACTCACTCATATCTCTATGAAGGATGTTTCTACTGGATGTTTTTTTATCCTCATATTAATAATAAAATAATAATCAATAATTTCCCTCAAATGCATTAAAACTAAAGTAATGACTTTATAAAAGGTGAGCTTGACATCCATCCATCAACCAATCTGAGCATCAACATCTTATGTCCCACCTCCGTCTCACTGGGAAACATGACAGACAGCCTGGAAACGATGAGTCAGCTCCACTTAACATTATTTAACAAGTATATAAAAGTAAAAGTCCCTTTGCAGGGTTCAACCTTTTCCAAAGTCAAATTCAAGCACTTTTCAAGGATTTCAAGGTGCATTTCCATGCTTTCCCAGCACCTTCCAGCTGTGGTAAACTACATATTTGTAATCAACACAATCGTCAGTATTTAGTCTACTTATTATTGCACTTGTTCATCACATTAAATGAGATGTTCTTGTCCTATAAACAACCAACATGATGTTTGGAGACGGGTTTTTACAGAAGGACCACAAATGAAAGGAAAACTAATTCCACTAACAGATCCACAGAAATATAATAACCAACTATTTTGATCATCTGTTCATCATCAAAAGTCATTTTTCATGCAGAAATGTCAGGAAATGCTGTTTTTCAGTGCCTCGAATATGGAGAACTTTTCTTTGTGTTATATGTCATCACATAGAAAATAAATTTCAAGCACTTTAGGCACTTTATTCTAAATCCAAGCACTTTTTAAACATTGAAAACACCACACTAACATTCATTTTCTTCAAGGATTTCCAGCACCCGTACCAACCCTGTGTCTGGTTGTTATACAAGTTGTAAAGTCCAGTGAAACAGGAAGTAGATCTGCTCCATAAATGAATGTTATTTATTTTCAATGACAGCCAGTTATGCATATCAGACCCCCCCATAAATAAAATAATGGTAATAATAAATGGTTAGCAGCTCAAACTATAATCTCTTGCTGATGATATTTGAGAGTATTGTCTATTAGGAGCTTCTGCAGTAACACAGTATGTCCCCCCCCCCCCCCCCCCCTCCCACATGCAGCTGGAGTGTAGGCCGGGTGATTCAGCTTTACACAACAGCTCTTCTAGCTCCTTGTAGTCTCCACCACAACTATTCTGGTCCGCTTGCATCTTCACATCCCACCTCAGCGTCTCAGAAACGTCTAGAACGTCTGCTCCAACTGTGGAGGGAGCGCTGGCTTCATATGAGACAACGGGAAGGAGGATGGAAACAGAAACTAGAAGCTTCAGACACTCAGATACATTTAAATTATTATTTAATCAAACGGACGGAGATTCAAATATTCCACATCGTTTACACATTATTGCAATTATTACAATTGTTCATGGATGTCCATACTAAAGAAACCAGTCTCACTTATTTATTTATTGTTTTTTAATAATTTGCTTTTCGAGTTAAATATTGTTGGACAGGGTCTGGTTTCCTGGTGGTTCTGGGACTTGTACAACATGTATAAAGCAGCAATAGTTCTAAGCCCCGCCTCCTCTCTGGTTCTAACCCCGCCTCCTCTCTGGTTCTAAGCCCCACCTCCTCTCTGGTTCTATCCCCGCCTCCTCTCTGGTTCTAGGCCCCTCCTCCTCTCTGGTTCAATGTCCTTCCTCCTCTCTGGTTCTAAGCCCCTCCTTCTCTCTGGTTCTAAGCCCCTCCTCCTCTTTGGTTCTTAGCCCCGCCTCCTCTCTGGTTCTAAGTCCCGCCTCCTCTCTGGTGGCATCTACTTTCCTCATAAATTATGTTTTCTTCCACCTCAGGGTCGACTGATTATATTCAGCATTTTTATGGTTATCAGTCATTTTTAAAGCCGATTTTTCTTTTCATTTTTAAATAAATACATTTTCAAACTTAAGTTCAATCATCATCATCATAATAATAAAGCTGCTGAGTCAGCTTCCTGCATGTTCATGTTGATAGCTTCTGTGAATTAAACAGATGATTTAAGGAATTAACACAAAGGTTTGTGTTTTTCTGAATTTGGACACTATTTTGAATTTTTTTTTATACTGCAGACAAATATCGGTTATCGGTCTCCTACATTAGTAATAATCTGAATCCTCGTTTCACTGTTAATCAGAGCACCAACAACGTAACGGTTGTTAAGTTCAGGTCACATGATTTAGAGAAAAGATAAACAAACATCACCGGTGTGACGACTACATGAAATAAAACATGAACTCGATGGCTTCCAAAAGAGTTTGTGAAGAACTAACACAATAATGTTATACCTATGATTCCACTGAAAGTCATTAATGATCATATCGGATGACGTCCCGGCACCAAGCGGATCTGATGACCAGAAGCTTTCAAACAGCATCCCATGATGCACTTCACCTAGAAGAACTTCTAACACACTGCTTCCTGGAGGAACGCCTGGAAACACTAACCATCTTAGACAAAAATATTTATATATAATTGATTTCATTTATTTGTCATTGATTGAATCTGTACTTTATTTTATTTTCCCTTCATTATCTTGTGCATGTCATTCCTGATGTGTCGTGTTATTAAATTCATTATTCATTATGGACCTGATAGTTGCCTGTTTCACAGATCTAACCGTTGCTATTTGCGGTGGACCAGCAGTGACGGGAGGTTTGTTCAGTGGATGAGGCCCAGTGGGAGGACGAGTCTGTTCACGGTCTCCTGGTCCGACACAGTCGCTGCTCGCCAGTCAGACGTCGCCTACGTCAACGCAACTCCAGGACGTCTGCTGGTGTCCCCGCTGCATTCACACGTCTACTGTTGTAACAACATCCACCCACATAACGACATCATCTAATGTTCTACAGGGGGGGTCACATGTCACCAGAGAGGAGGCGGGGCTGAGACCCAGAGAGGAGGTGGGGCTTCACCTCCACGTAGACCCCCAACTCAGGGTTCCTACAAGTTTTCCAAAGTCAAATTCAAGCATTTCAAATTTGAAATCATGTCAAAACTTAATAATTACAATAATAATAATATGTTAAATTTGTAACGCACTTTTCATTGTTAAAAACAATCTCAAAGTGCTATGGAGTAAAAATAAAAACAGAATAAAACAGGTTTAAGAACAGCTCAAAAGAAGAGTACAAAGTTTAGTAAAATGCTTCTGCCGTAGTTATCCGCCTCGATAAAAGCCCATTCAGCGTCCTGTTATGAGCTGAGTCTCAGAGTCTCGGAGCCTCCGGCTGACTGACTTGTTATATTCACTAAAGTCTTCAATATGACATCTGTAGGACCCGTTTTTCAGGGTAACACTTCCTACCAGCAAATCCGTCTTCATCTCAGAGCTAAAATTACAAGAAAAATATATTAATAATCTCATTTCCTAGACAACGAGCTCTGCTGCTCGCCCACGCAGCCGACAGGCCGACACCTTGTATGACTCGGCTGTTTGGGAGCTCACCGCCAACGGCTTCACGCTCGCCGATTCTTCTTCTTCTGAGAGAACAGCTATGAATCCTATTTAGAGCGAAGGATAGAAATGTTGCAGGAAGTAGCTCTTCTACAGTGATAAATAGTCATAGGAATATAACACACACATACACACACACACACACACTGTAAGGATGACCACAATTACGGCTAGATTGTACAGAAAAGAATGAACCACAAGCAGGTTTAAGGTGGGCCACAGAGGGGGTTCTTTATTTACCCATTAATGTATCCCACCTAGACACATCAGTACCCACCCAGGTTGTCAAAATAGCACCTATTTATAGGGTGTCACAGCTAATGACCCTAGAAAAGTCCATCCACCGGGATCCACTGCCTACCAACATGTTTAACCTACCCTTTTTATTCTTGTATTTCCAACACATACTCAATATATACACACCCTCATGTACCCCCACTAACAAAGTAAATGCACATATCCACTTCATATTCCGTTTACTAAAATCCAATACACACATCCACCACCCTAACCAATTTACACTCGGTTGCCCCTAGAACTATAAAAGTGGTGTCCGTTTCCTGGGGAAGCCTTTTGCCTGCACACCCTAAAGACAAAGACTGGTGAGTACACAATACACTTGACTCATTCAATGCATACACTTATTGAGCAACACAATACACCTTCTTAGCTTATCTCCTTGTTTAATCAATTAACACTTTTAATATGCCCATTTAATCCTATGTCCCTCTGCTCTAGATTGAGCTGCGTGGCCCACACAGCACCCACCAGCAAACCAAGACCCGACAAAGGACAATAAACATGGCGACAAACATTCAATAAATACGGTAAACATATCCATACAAATGTGCAAAAACAATGTGTTAAAATGTATTGTGCAAATCTTCAATAAAGTTAAAAGTGGCCCTATTATGAAAAATCAACTTTTCCATGGTTTTCAAACCTAAAATTGGTCCCTGGGTTGTCAATAGGTCCCCACAGTATCAGAAAAGACCACCATCTCCCCTTTTCTCTTTCTCCATTTGAAAGAAATGCTCTGAATAAACGAACGGGGCAATCTTTCCACATTGTATATAAGTAACATAGTACATCAACTGTAAAGTAGAAATTTGTTTTAATATTTAAATCCAAAATAGAAATGCATCGTGATGCATCAAGAATCGTTTAAGCAGCTGGCTGCATCACATGCAAACCAAACGAGCTTCGGTGAAGATGATTATTTGATGGCGTGGCAGTAAGAACAGGTTGGTGTTTCAGGTGTTTCCAAAGTCTGACACTGTTGACCCCCCAGAAAAAAACTAAGAAATACACACACACACACACACTGTTTGCCCCCATCGCCATGGCAAGGCATCCCCCACGCCTACCCCCCCTCATATATATATATATAAATACAAGTTATATATTTATATGAACAATATGGATTCCTGGAGGAAACTGAGAATTTCTGGTCTGCGATCATGTCTATTGCCGTGGCTAGACGCTTACTGTAGATTAACATAATAATAAATATGAGTTAATTGGGGAGGTATGATAATTATATAATATACAGTAATTATATATTACAGCCTTATAAACAGACACTAGAGCTGGGTGAATGCATGATGGCCGGTTACTATAGTTACTCACCATGTTGACTTCTGACACCATGTCGATACTCGCCACGTCGATGCTCATCCCGACAGCCACTGGGGCCCCTTCAGAGACACACACACACACACACACACACACACACACACAGCAGAGTAGATACAACACTCAAGGCAGGTAAACAAACAAACGAGGGACACTGTTGTACGGTCGTACCTCCAAAGTCTGGCCGGAGCCGGATGTCGTACCCTTTCAGCAGTTTGTCCACAGTCTCTTTGACGAAGGACATGTTGCCCGGTTTGTTGACGCTGAAAGACAGAAGAGACCAGGATGGTGAGGAGGACGGGGACCACCAGAGGCCGGTCCACCCCGACACACTCACCTCTGGCCGCAGCACATCACTTAAACCACCTAAACCACATCGCGCCTCCGGCTTCACGAGGCCGATACGGGCCACGTCCGGGGCAGGCAGCAGTTCCCGCTCATCGCACGAGAGCCTTGACATATCCATGCAAGCGCTCCACACGTACGAGGACACAAAACCCGTGTGCTCAAATAATAACTTAATAACACACGGTCACGGAGACTCTGTGAAGCTGTTCACTCTGAAGCGAGGCACAGTCAGACACAAAACTAACCGGCATGTTGTGTACAATTGTGCGGCGACCGCCGGCCTATGGTTACCTGCCTTTATAAACGTCACCTGATTCCAGATCAGCCAATAGCAACATCAATTTGCAATGCCAGTGCCAGTTTTAGCCAGTAGAGGGCAGTCCACTATGTATATTTACAGTTTAACAACATGTAGAATTCAGGTACTTAGCACTAAAAAAGACCTGGACCCGAAACAATTTTATTATTATGGTTAGGGGGTGAAGTTACTATTTACACTAGACTATCAAAGCATTTATCTTGAAAAGTATCTTTTTAAATTGACAAACATGTGTAATTCATGCTGCAATTTAAACAGTATCAAAATGTTATTGCTCTCTTACCATTTACTGTATTATTGATATTAGAGATGTTCCGATACCATTTTTCCCTTCCGATAGCAATTCTGATACTCGTGCTGTGGGTATCAGCCGATACCAAGTACCGATACCAGTGTGTTTAAAAATGTTTGATGAAGTTGCTGGTGTTGAAATTTGCAACACTGGTGCCATCCCTCGAAACTGAGTGTTTTCATATGTTGCATTCGGTCATCTTACTGGTGGGAACATCCACTGTGAAGTACTGCCAAACCGCCAACATGATGCGTTTACATTAGCTCCTTTTAACAGGTGTCAGGTGATGAATTCTTCTTCGCCCCTCTAAAACAGCAGCTGCCGATGGCAGCACAGCACAGCTGTTTTAAGAGCAGCGAAGAAGAACTGTGTCAAAGCAAAGGAGCTAACCAGTAAATACATTCCCATTTCTAATAAATGATGTGGTATCGGATCGGTGCCTGGGTGCCTGGACTCTTGTACTCGCTGATACCAATGCCAGCATTTTCGACAGCATTGGAGGCATTTCCGATACTGGTATCGGAATCGAACAACTCTAATTGATGTATATTATTATTTATTCATGTTTATTTATTTTTCTGAAGACAGACCCCGTGGTGGTCCACCAAGGGACCTTGCCTCTATGAACCTGAAAATGACTCATTTATGTCCAGATGTGGAAATAATACACATTCCCTTTGGTCTAGAAGAGATATAGAGAAGTCGTCTGACTATTATTCAGATGATTCAGATTTTAAAAAATCTAGCAGTGGTAGATAAGTCAAAGGAGTTTTGAGGCGGATACATTATTTATTATACAGTTCATTCTTTTATTTTTTAATTTTTCCATTTCTACTTCTGATGACTCATCATCAGGACGATTTTGTTTTTTGGCTGCAGCCGGAAGAAAGACTCACTGAAAAACGTAAGCGTCAGTTGATTTTATGTGAATGCTACATCTATTTCTCTCTGAGCTCTTCTCTCTGTTTGCCACAGGATTTGCCGTAGTGGAAGAAGTTCAATACCACTGCAGAGAGTGAGTGTGCTTGAACTGGACACTTCCCAACAACATACAGGGAGACGTCTTACCTTGTGTCGTAGATGGCGTACAACTTCTTGTTCCCGTCAACGGTGTTCCTGCAAAAACACAAAAGGTGGAATTACTCTCCATTCTTATTAAAGATTTTAAAAAAAGGAATCCACCTTTATAAGCGACTCATTTGACCTGAATCCTGGTGAGGTTTAGTGTACAGGTCTATTTGTTCTGCTGGCAGATGACTGTGACAGATTGTCTCCTTCAGCAATCTGGACCATTAACCCAAAAATAAATAAATAAATAAAAATTCTGTTTTTTGTCCCACATAAGTCAGGCCTACAATAGGCTGCACCCTCAAGAGTGGACAAAATGAAAAGTGTTTAAAGTAGTTTGACAAAAAGGAAACTCATCATTGATTCTAACACCACAAGCAAAGTTTGGCCTTGTGTTACTTGGTCTCCCAGAGAGACCCTCCACGTAGACCCCAACCAGGCTTCCTCCACGTAAACCCCAACAAGTTTTCCATCATCATGGCTGAAATCAGCACTATTTTTGTTTTGTATGTTGACGTTCCAGATCCACCAGGAAACCAAACGCGTCCTGCCTGGGTTCATGACATCATCATGACATTATCCAGAAGTGCTCGGTGGATTTACTAAGCTGCATTCACTGGATCTAGCAATACCCACGTGGGCTGGTTCACCAAAGCTGGAGGAACCCAAAATAAAGGTATTTATCTGCGATTTAATATCAATAACCAGATGAAAAGGATGCTGAAATAACTCCATAATGATGGTGATCAGTAAAAAGTGTGACGTCATGCTTTGTTAGGTCTGTCTCCACCACAAGCTAACTCCTTTTAAAACGCTGGTTTTCTGAATGGAGTTTGGTTCATGGGTGCTAGGCTACACTAACATTGCAGCTGTCAACACTCAAATTAGTATTTGTTACATAACTTCCAAACTTAACTAACGCCACTTTATGAAGATAAAATAAGTCAATCTTGACTTTTTAGACAAGAACAGCAGCCTCCTGGGTGAAAGTCCTTTGTTTGTTTGACCCATCCATCCACCCAGACCTGCTACAGTGTGTCCATTTTTTATACCACGTCACCTGACTTCCTTAGAGACAGCCCTGCGCATACTGGCATGTGATTACATGGGTTCTTAGGTAGAAATCTTATTTCAGGTTTCGGACATGTTTTAACGATTGTTTGAGAAGCTTCAGTTGATGGCATTGATGTAATGCAGCTAAATTCTCCATCAGTTATACGACAAAAAGAGATTTTATTACGTGTACAATTATCTTTTAAAGTGGCAGTCCAAAACATTGTCATCTATTTAATTGTCTTTTAATTAACTATCTATCAAATAGTGAGTTAAAACAATGGTGATAGATCATGTGACCCACCAATGAAAGTATTTGTACGACGTACGTGTTGCTTGCAGAAAGAGGATCTTCTTGCCTGTGGCGACATTCCCGTGCAAAATTCAAAATGAGTGACGCTTTTTACGTCAGTGAGCAGCGGTTGGTCTGTCCAGGTGGAGCTACTCACGAAGCCTATGCTACGTTTCATTGTAATCGGAAATCTGTACCTCCAACTGCTGAATCAGGCTCCCTCTAGCCTAAAGTGTTTTACCAGGTACATTTCATTACTGCTGACTCACAGTGGAGGATCAACAGCCAGAGAAAGAAGACCAACCAACTTTCAGTCCCAAGAAAAAGAAACAAACTAATGGAAGAGAAGGGCAAGCAATCAAGAAGCAAAGTGACTGCGTGTGAGGGAAAACAACGGACCTCATTTCAGTGTGAAGTATTTGAAGGCATCACCCAGATGAGAGACAGTTGACACTGTTGGGTGAGGGAGATGAGAGTTGCAGTCGAATAGTCAAAAAATGAGGTCCTAACTCCTATTCCTAACTCCTATTCCTTGACCCTTTGGAGAAAACGTCACAGGGTTAAGGAAAGGCGATAGGAGAACTCAAAAAGATTTAGGAAAAGACAGCCGCAGTGCTCAGAGAATCCGACCGGACTTTCACTAAGCTGTGTCAGGGATTCGACTTGATGTAGCCTCCTGCAGCGCGCTACCTAACGTGATGGATTGTGGGTTGAAAGCGATGCATGATGGCTAGAATTTGTGTCCGACTTAGCAGCCGACTACAAAGATGTCACAGGGTCGCGACCATATCACGTGACCCAAAACATCGCGGGAGCAAGTTTTTAAGAGCTGCTCCTTGCAGCGCTTGGCAGCGCGGTCTACGGTGGCTGCAACCGGCTTGCCCACAACTCTGCTACAGCGGAATGGTTCTCTATTGGTTAAAAGTTCAATGACGTGTGTTCAGGTCCGCACTCCGTGGCCACCTTGTGGTGAAATGTCCATATCCTCTTTGATTTGCTGCCATGTTCTATCGCTTGAGCATAGTCACATTGACTTTGTTGTCCGACTTGACGGCGCTTGGCTACAGTCTCTTTTATAGCCCGCCCCCTGAGACACCTGTAGCTCGCGTCGGCATGATAAGTCAAGTCAAGTCAAACCAAGACCATCTTGAATAAGCCTATTATATTGCACCTGCTGACGATTGACAGCTGATGATCGGCACCGGCGATTGACGTGCGTCAGCAGTGGAGAAACTACAATAATGAACTACAAAAAGCGTCTACTTCTCCCCATGATGTTGGATATATAAATGGCTCGTTCACTGACCGGCTTCAGTTCCAGCAGCTCCTCCTTCCCGTTCGACCGTTGGCTGTATTTACATTTCGTTTGTGGTTTTAGTTTAATTTTTGTCAGATTTGTAACATGATTGAAATAAATAAAAATATCATTAAATTATTAGCACTGTCCACACGCATTTAGCAACTCCGATTACTATGTCTGCATGAACGTAATTGTTCAATATGCAAATGCTCATATCGTTTGTTTTCAGGTACCACCGAGGTGTGCGGCACTTTAAATGTTGCTCTTGCAAAGAATTGTGGGTCGGCGTAATCTCCTTTCCTTTTGTATAGGAAGGTCCGTTGCATGCTATGCTAAAGGAGCTCTAAAAGGAAGCATTGGAGCTCCTTTCCTTTGCATTTACGGCTCTTATCATGGCAGCCACTTGTTTACTTCCATGTCACTTCTTCAGTTAGGAAAGCTTAGGAAAGCAAAATAGATTATTCAACCGCAGCCGAGGTCCCAGAGGTTCGCCTGTAGTTCCATCTAGCGCCAAAGAGGCCGCTAGAAGCAACGGATCTAAAATATTGCAGAGTACAACTTTAACTATGGAACGTAGCTAAATTAGTTAGCTAGCTAGCAAGACGAGCTGAATTTGTGTTTGTGACATATGCGGTTTCATATTAAACTAAATGATACAACGACAAACTGAAACTTTATTGACTTGAAAAAAATGCAGTTCAAATTGACAAACACCGACTGTGTAATTCGAGGTACAACTCAAACGGGATTAAATAAAGTCCTGTGGGTTGGACCGAAAAGCGGGATTTAGCTTCGATACGTTCAGCATACGTCAGCAGCTAGTGTAGCATAGACGCGCTAACGCTAGGGATGCGCTAGCTGACCTACTCGTCAAGTTGAAGGTCCCATTTTTAGTCGTTTGCCTGTTTGAAGTATGATAAACTACGTCATTATAAAGACTACACGCCTAAAAATTGTGGTAAGTGACGTCTCTCTCTGAAGCTACGATGTCTTGCGTTGACGTTTTAACGTAGCCAAGATAGCTACATAGCTAGCCAAGCTCACTACTGTGTTGTGCGATTTACCTAGCAAAGTTAGGCGACATACATTAAGCGATGCAAGTGACGTAGTTCACTGAGCGGTTTCACACTAAACTAAACGATAAGATGACAAACCTTATATTTAACAACATTATTGTAAACTGACAAACGTCATACGTGTAATTCATGACGCACCTCACGTTAGCAGCATTTCGTACGCGTTATACGGTGTTACGCACCTGACGTTACGTCACTGTACGTGTTGGGTTTTATTTGAGTTTATGCCATTTTATAAACTGTTTATATATTAACATGCCCGACCCAAGTTTGCGGCACGTCACGTGTCGCGGTGTGATTTGCTGATGAAGTAATTCTGGTTGTGGAAACGATCCCTCTCTTATTGTACTTTATCCTCTCTCTCTCTCTCTCTCTCTCTCTCTCTCTCTCTCTCTCTCTCTCTCTCTCTCTCTCTCTCTCTCTCTCCCTCCCCTCTGTCCCTCCCTCCTCTCGGTCGTACTGTACCTCCATCCGGCTGTCGTTCTTGCATGCTCCCACTATTTAATTCGCACCGGAGCGTCTATTAGCATTGTAGTCCGCCTCCGGATCCAGCAGCGAGTCTCCTCCTGCAGAGCTGCGTGGCAACCCCAAACTGAAGGATGGTCAGTCAGCACAAGTGTTGCGGAGAAGCACGTCTTACTCGCTCTGGGGGATTTTTATTCCTTATTTTTGTTCTCTCTCTCTCTCTCTCTCTCTCTCTCTCTCTCTCTCTCTCTCTCTCTCTCCCAGCATGAGGCTGATGGAGGTGAAGTCTCCAGGATTGATGTGAGATACTGAACTGGAGCAGGGATCTGCGTGTGAGCCGTCTGCGGAGCCGGGAGAAGTTGGACTGCGCATCGTCTTGTGTGGTGAGCTGCTGCTGCTGCTGCGGCGGCGGCTGTGTGAAGGCCAGCGAGCTGGACCAGATGTAGCAGGCACCGGGGGTGGGGTGGTGGAGGAGGTGGTGGTTGGGGGGGTGTAGTGGTGGTGGTGCTGCTGCACTGGGATACTGTAGACTTACAGGAGCAGATCAGATGCAGGAGTGAGTCGTGAACGAGCGGCAGCATCAGCACCGCGGCTGCTGCTGCATGTGGAGTCCAGCTGCGGTGTTGAGATGCAGGATGCGGGAGAACAGCTGCTGTGTGTGTGTGTAGATGTGTGTATACACACAAACACACACACATATATATTATAGTGCTGAAGGATGCAGCACAAGAACTTATAGTCAATTATCACGGAGGGCGACAACAAAGACAGAACACACTTTGCATTATCAGCTTTTTTTTTCATCTGCACAGATGTTGTCCTTGAGAAGAACCAGATCGTAAAACTATAAAGACATTCGGGTGCAGATCGCCTTGTTGGGTGCTGTGATGCTCGTCACTGCATCGTCTCTAAGATGTAGTGAACACATTAGTGCACCTGATAACGACTTTACGATCACACGCTGCCGGATAATGAGATTTATGCATGATTTTTTATGTTTGCGGGGTGAGACAGTGAATAATGTGTTTTCTGCCAACGCTGCTGTGATGCTGTGGTTTCACTGTGTTGTTGCAGGGATGGGCGATGGAATGTGCCAAAGCTTTACAATGAGACGTCTGTGGGTCTGTGTCTTACTTGTGAGCATCACCTGTCCGTCCGAGGTGAGGAACTGACTCCTGCAACTCTGAATCATTCCGCCCTGAGTAGATTGTACAATGTTGCTTCTGCACTATCCGCTCTAATGTTTTGAAATGTTTTTGAAAGTTTGGTTAGATTGTTATTATCATTGTGATTTGTTTCTTCATGTCCAGCCTCTCCCAGGATGCAACTGGAACTCCCAAAGAGGCGGAGTTAAATGACAACATCACCATCTTCACACGCATCCTGGATGGACTCCTGGATGGTTATGACAACAGACTCCGGCCCGGACTGGGAGGTAGGACCGCCGGATATGGAGTCCCGCCTTGAATCTGCAGTCTCTCTACTGGCCATCAGGGGGCTGACTCAGACTGTGTATAAGAAGTGGACATCGTCATGGTGACTTCACAGTTTGATTTGAGGACTACGGTTTTGACGCCTCAAGTTGGTATAATAGCTTCGCTCATAGACTTCTACACAATCAGCTACAGCTGAGCCGCTACCAATGCTAGTTAGCTACTAAGATGACGTTAATACTTAGCTGTAAAGTTAAACCTTGAATCATGAAGCTTACTTTGTTAGCAGCTTCACACCAGAATCCACATGGATCCAGATCCAGTAAGGTTGCTGCTCGGGGTGCCGCCGCTTGTGTTCATCAGATCCACCCGTCGCTCCCCCAAAGTCCAAATATGGTCTTCCTTGCTGAACTCGTGGCTTCAAAACAGTAGTCCACAAACCAACGGGTGACGTTACCATGACGACCAACACACTCTATAGACTTATACATACGTACATACCTTCATAGTCTTATTCTCTAGTGTAGTCCAGGTCGGCCCACCACAGTTTTGAGATGAACTCTATATATATTTCTCTGACTGGGAGGAGCCTCTCTCCAGTAGGAGGACCCTTAGTACTCGCTTCACCCTGTGGGAGAAACGGGGCTCCAGAGTGGGAGGAGCCTGAACCCACCTGACCTGTCTAGAAACACGGAGCCTTGGTTCATATCTGTACAACCAGCGAGCTTCAAAGTTAATAGATTTGTTTAATTTTTAAATGGTGAAAAATTCCTGTAGTTTTTTCAAATCACAAAATAATTGCAGTAAAAAGGTATTGCAGTGCTTTATTCCAATTATGTTTTAAATGGGCAAACATCCTATTCATGCCACAGTTCAAAGGGGATCAAAACATTAATGGTCCCCCCTGTTGACATCTCCACATCGTTTTTCCCAAAATACAGTCCCATGGTGGTCCACCAGAAGGGGGTGGGGGGTTGCACCTCTGTCATTTGGCTAATTAAACTGTCACATAGGTAGGTGAGGACTGATTAAGTCACTCTGTAAATATAATAATATATTTTATTATTTCTCTGTGCTCTGTACTTTAGTTACAGAAGAAATACAAATGTGTTCATATAGAGAGATGACATCCGTCCACCACTTATGTCAGCCGAGGAACATGTGTCTGTATTCATGAAGTCGTTTTACACCTCGTCTAAGTCAGATTTAATGGCCCACGTTAATGTGCTGCTGCTGCTGCGACCTTGAGAACGACATTATTGCTGTCAGGAAACAGCAGCTCGTTGGTCTCAGTAGAAACGGGACAAAGTGGGAAACGGAGAAGTTGGAAAAAACGCAGAGTCTGGTCAAAACAATGAGGAGGGAAAAGGTTTCTGTTTACCTGCTCTGTGCTTCTACTATCCGTCTTAAGGTTAAACAATTTAACATTTTAACGCTGTAAAGCCTCTGTTGTTTATAACATCAGAATTAGGCAAAAAAAGTTTCATTGTTCGATTAAACATTTAAGGTTTAAACTAAAAAACTACATTGTAAGGTTCAACTATTTAACGCTAGATTTAGGCTACAAAACTACGTCTCACAGTTAAACAATTTAACGTTTGGGTTAGGCTACAAAACTACATTGTTAGTTTGAATAATTTAACGTTAGGGTCACGGATGTATTGTATTGTAAAGACCCAATTCTAATTAATATTCTGTCTGTTCTTACAGAGAAGGTGACAGAGATCAAAACCAACATCTTCGTCACAAGCTTTGGTCCGGTCTCTGACACTGAAATGGTAAGTTGCTTTCTTAACTACCAAATCATATAATATATAATATATTATAATATAAATAAAAAATAATATATATATATATCATGTCTGATTCACCTCACTGACACCTTCACCACAAACAAAGAAGTAGTAGTGTGTAATATGTGGAGTGTGCAGCCACTCCGTGTTTATATATAGAATCTACTGAATATATTCACAATGTGTTTTCTCTGCGATAAAAACGGCTTATTAGGTCAGGTCGGCCATTGTAGGCTTAAAAAATAAATAACATAAAAAAAGGTGACGGAGCTGGTAACAATCTGTTATTTTTTTCCATTTTTTCTTGCAAATGTGTGACTTTATAGTCTCAGAGAGTCAATATAATTTTTTTGTACATCCTTGAAATCCTTGAAAACTCTTGAATTTTAGTGTGGTGTTTCCAAGGTTTGAAAAGTGCTTAGATTTAGAATAAAGTGCTTGACATGTTTGTTCTATGTTATGACATATTTGATATAAAAAGCTGTCTCAAAACATGTTGTTGTTCATCGGACAATAACATCTCATTTAATGTGACGAACAAGTGCAATAATAAGTAGACTGAATACTGAGGATTGGATTGTATACAAATATGTAGTTAACCACAGCTGGAAGGTATTGGAAAAGTTTGGAAATGCACCTTGAAATGCTTGAAAAGTGGCCCGGTACAATAGCCCGATTACACCGTCATAATTGAAGTTGTTTTATTTTTAACGTTACTTTTCTTGTAGGAATACACCATCGATGTGTTCTTCCGTCAGAGCTGGAAAGATGAGAGACTTTGCTTTAAAGGGCCGATGGAGGAGCTTCCCCTGAATAATCTGCTGGCCAGTAACATCTGGACTCCCGACACCTTCTTCCTCAACGGGAAGAAATCCATCGCACATAACATGACAACGCCAAACAAGCTGCTGCGGCTGAAAGACGACGGGACTCTGCTCTACACTATGAGGTGAGAAAGAGCCATCCCTGTAACACAACGGGTTCTTTAACTATCAGACCAACATCTAAAACAGTGAGTGACGGCTGTATGGCTTGAGGGGACTTTTAAGCTCCTCTTTCAGAGAAGGTTCTCTCCCTGCAACAGCAAAGTCCAGAGGTTAACTTGTTCATGAGCAAACACACTGAGTCAAAGAACGAGTGAGAGCCGCTTCTAACACAGTAGCACAAAGGCTAACCCAGTTACTTTAGCACAAAGGCTAACCCAGTAACTTTAGCACAAAGGCATACCTAGATACGTGAGAACAAATGCTAACCAGTAATATAAGCGTAAATGTGAACCTAGTATCCATAACACAAAAGCTAACCCAATAACATTAGCACAAATACTAACCTAGTAACATTAGCACAAATGCTAACCCAATCACATCAGCACAAAGGCTAACCTAGGATCCATAGCACAAATGCTAACCCAGTAACGTTACCACAAATGCTAACCCAGTGGCACTAAACACAACCCATTGAGCCAAAGAAGTTGATTCAAACTGAAACCAAACAGTTTGTTCTGTGTTCATTGGCTTAATTAACTGAAACTGAGAATCATTTTCATGTCCACATTTGGAGCCGGTCCTCTTCATGGAGGCTATGATCCGGCACGCTGTCCCTTTAAGAGCTGGTCGGCGCACTCTGATCCATTCATCATTAGAGCTGATAAATGGCTGCAACACACTGAAGCAGTGCTGCAGAGAGAGAGCTCTTATGTCCCAGACAGAAACATCTCATCTACGTCCACGCTGGTGTCACCGTCGGCACAGTTAACCTCCCCATCAGATACCCACACAGGAAGTTGGAGGAAGTATGAACGTGGGTCCATATCAGCATATTTATCAACTATTGATCCATTTGACTTCTGCTTCAGATCGGCAAGCACATTAGCCATCAGTACGAGCCATTAAGGAACGAGGTTATTAAAGAAACATTTTAATGCATCGCTCTGCTGTGTCGGTGGTTCACAGCACTGCGGCTGCTGTACCGTGGAAACAAACATGTCGATCCTGGCAGCGCACGCCTCACAACGACAGCAGCCCATAGACCACAAACGTTCCCTATTAATATAAAAGCTTGGCTAGTCTGCATTGTCACAGTGATTGATTATATAGCAGGAGCCCATGTGTGTGTGTGATTTCACTAATTAAACCCATATGCAGAGATGGATTAATATAGTTTTGTAGTTATTAAAATATAAAGTATATTATACAGTTAAACATTATAATATTAAATTATAGCTGTTCACGGTGGAGGAGACAGTGTATTATTTCCCTTTGGAAATATAGCAGAAATCCGCTCCTGTATTATAGTACAGTATTATGGGATGACTTCTAAAAGTCTTTGCAGCAGTGTGGCCAGCAGAGGGCAGCGTTAGATAAAGCTGTGTGGAGATCTGGGGCCCGTTTCACAAAGCAGGTTCAACAAACTCTGAACCTAACCCTGAACTCTGAGTTGAACAACTCTGAGATGGGCAACTCTGAGTTTTCGGTTTCAGAACAGTGGTTTTGAATTAGTTCACTCAACTCTGAGTATGTAAACTCTGAGTTACGCGCGTGCCTGCCGACTCTACAAAGCCATCATCAATGGAGCTCCGATACTACGATTCACCATGGCAACGGGAAGAGCGTTATTAGATATTACCGAGTGTTTATGTAGAAAACGAGCTCATCCTGAGAAAGCGGAGAAACGTAAGTGCAGCAAAAATAGCGATAGTTGGCGTGGCAGACATTTACTGCCCGATCTAATATGTATAACTGAATGAAACAGTCAATTGATCTAAAGGTAATAACTCTTTATTTTCAGGTTTGAAGTTCACGAAGTAGCGCAACAAATAAATCATCATTTTCATTGGGTATAATCCCCCCAGGCACAGAAAGAAAGTGGCTTCAGTTGAAAATTAAGCAGAAGAATATTGCGCAAATATGTTGACTAAGGCATATGATTTTAATCATATTTCACATATTAAACAGTAAATATAAGCAGGTATTTCAACATAGGAATGTACTTAAACATTTCATAAATCTCCCGTTCGCAAAAACACTACCTCCGCAAAGAATCTGGTTGCGGATTATGTCCGCGTTATGAAATGTTGAAAATATCGGAGAATATTGTTTAGATAATATCGAATGTGATTGGAAGGAAAGGTAATCAAAATCCTCTCCCGACGCAAAGCTGCTAGAATCACTTTTATTTCCATATCGATTAGGTTGACGATGAAAGGACGGCACATTTTTTCAGAGTTGGTTCAGATTCCGGAAAAAGGCGAAGACATGTAGGGAGAAACTCAGGGTTTGTTGAAGCAAACCTGCTAGCGAGCAGGTTAGTTTCACGGAGCATGTTACCCGGGTAACTGACCCAGATTTATGCTGAACTGGCTTTGTGAAACCGAAAAACCAGTTTCCCTCATCTCAGGGTTAACTAACTCAAGGTTTTCACTAAACCTGCTTTGTGAAACGGACCCCAGGTCTGTGGTCAAATAGTCTGCTTTGCTTAGGAAGGTTCCTAACTAAAGAAGTGGCCGCCATGATAAGAGCTGTTCAAATTCTCTAAATGCAAAGGAAAGGAGCTCCAATGCTTCCTTTCAGAGCTCCTTTAGCATAGGATGCAACAGACCTTCCTATACGAAAGGAAAGGAGATAACGCCGACATGGAATTCTTTCATGGCGGCCACATTGTTTACTTCTGGGTCACTTCTTCAGTTAGGAACCTTCCTAAGCAAAAATGACTATTCGACCACAGCCCTAATTTTTTTACTATTTGACTGCCACCCAGGTTCTTTGTTCCCAGTAGAACTTTAACGGTGCTCTGCTGCAGTTCCACAGGGGGCAGCATCACGCCACCAAACCATCCTCCACCACTTAATTTAATGACAGCTGCATTTTCCCTCTTCTCTGCTCTCAGCTGATTCTAGATCTGTGGTGGGGGAATGAGAGTGTGTTTGTTTGTGATATAAATAATCGAACGCTTCCCAACAATCACTAATCTCTTTATAAATCACCTATTTTTACAAGCCTGTCTTTTTACTACTTTTATTACTACTGCTTTTATTTATTCTATTTGCTTTTGTTATTATTGCATTTTATTTTTTATTTGTATTTATTGCCATGATTAGTTTTTATCATCTATTTTGCTGTTTTAAATTTCACCTTAGTTTTGTCTCCTTTTTGTTCTTTTATTGACACATAGCTCTATCTTTTCTTTGCTTTGCTTGTAAACCAGGGTTGGTACAGGTGCTGGAAATCCTTGAAAAACATTTGAATATTAGTGTGGTGTTTTCAAGGTTTGAAAAGTGCTTGGATTGGAAGTGTTTGAAAGTGATTGAAATATATGTTCTATGTGATGAAATATATGATATTACACAGAGAAAAGAAGATCTCCATATTTGAGGGACTGAAAACAGCATTTTCTGAAATGTCTGCATGAAAAATGACTTTTGATGATGAACAGATGATGAAAATAGTTGGTGATTATATTTCTGTGGCTCTGTAAGTGGAATTAGTTTTCCTTTCATTTGTGGTCCTTCTGTAAAAATCTGTCTCCAAACATCATGTTGGTTGTTTTTAGGACAATAACATCTCATTTAATGTGATGAACATGTGCAATAATAAGTAGACTGAATACTGAGGATTGTATTGATACAAATATGTAGTTTACCACAGCTGGAAGGTGCTGGAAAAGCATGGAAATGCACATTGAATTGCTTGGAAAGTGCTTGAATTTGACTTAGGAAAAGGCGGAGGAACTCTTGTTTTATTATTATCTAACTTTGGTCTGCTTCCAGACTGACGATATCTGCCGAGTGTCCCATGCAGTTGGAGGACTTCCCCATGGATGCCCATGCTTGTCCCCTGAAATTTGGAAGCTGTGAGTAAACTTGTCTTTGTTAAGTCAGTAATGAATAATCCAGACAAAACCGTCCTCTTAATACATTACTAGTGAGATAGAGGTGTGCATCCGCGTGTCGGCGTCTCCCACACACACAAGGTAACTTTTAAAAAAGCCGATCCCACACCCCGACATACTCGGCATGCTAAACTAGTTACGTAGCAGCAGCTACAGGATATCTGGGGATCTCCTGTCAGCAGGCTTAAGATTAGTGTTTGAGGTCTTCCCTGCTCTGACGTATGGAGGGTAATCTCAGGCCTCCATGCTCCTACAGTCGCCGTGTGCCGCATGCATGCTCACTGTCGTTGACTGCCCAGCTGACAGGAAGTGACTCAGCACGTCAATCTGATGTCTGTTAACTTACCAAAACCTGCATGAATGAACCAGACCAGGTGTAAAAACATTTTAGTTGGACTGAGATTACAGACTGAACCCTGGAGCATTTTACACCGTAGAACTAAAACCGAGTAGAAGAGACGTTCCCATTAAAATCCATGTAGCAGGACGGTCCAAGTAGTGGATGTTTTTATGTGTATCACTGCCAATAGCAACCGTTGTAGCGGACCACTTCTGTATAACATAAAGTGACTCCCATCAAGTCCTGGACTTGATGGGAGTCACTTTACTGAGTTTCCCATCAGTGGAGTGGTAACGTTAGGAAGCAGAGAGAGACAGACAGGTGAAGACAGACTACATGAGGAATATTTAATCATCACTCTGATCAAAGAAAAATCAGAATATTGCAATTTTTTTACACCTGGCTCAACAGAAAAAGTTGATGTATTTGTAAAATAAAAATCTGATCGAAGCATAACTTTGAGGATAAATCATGACCATCATCAAACTGCACATTTTCTTTGGTTAAAATTGGATAAAAAACAATCACCAAAAACCCTCGAAAGCTTTACGTTCTAAAACTATACATGTGATTGTATATAGATACATTAAAACATTCATGTAAATATCCCAAAATTGTATAAAAGACAAATAATGTAATATAATGTTCATCTGTTTCAGGAAATATGCATATTTTGAAGATGATTTGATTGTTGATTGGCCAAGATAATTGCAAAGAGCATTAACCATAAGGTCTCCTTGTGTCCTGTATTAAAAATAAATAATCCTACATCGTCCTGGACTGGATCACATGTTGTCATAGGTCTGTATTTAAGGAGGCTATATTCCTTTTAATAAGCTTTGATCAGCTGTGTGACTATGATCCATCACAGCAGCAGAAACCTGGGAGGCCAACTGAAGGAGAAGACAGTATAATAAGTGTTGAGGTGCCATGTAGAAGTGCAGAGCGTAGAAGTGCAGCATGTAGAATGGGTGTGGTGCAGATATCCAGTTGTCTCCATTAACCCTCACTAATCCTCTGACCTGGTGGACAGCACTCACCCTGAGCTCTCAGAGATACTGGACCTCCTCTGTTAATCACCTCTCATGGACTCAGCCTCGCACAGGAGCGTATCTGTGTTCTTAATGTGACACATTAATGAGACCTTTCAGGGGGTTTTATGTTCTCAGCCATGTTTGTGTCTCCGGGTCAACATGTTGAAATCAGCCCGAGACCTGCAGCTTACATGCTGACGTTCTACACATAAACAGGGTCTACGATGGTAGCTCACATGAGTCCAGAGACCACACTAGACTATGTGGAGAAACCAGAGACTGTCTGTGGTCCAAACAACAAGGTCTCAGCCGTATTTATGTCTAGATGACCTTATTAATGTTAGCATAGCCTAGCACCCATCAACCAGACTCCGTTCAGAAAACCAGCATTTAAAAAGGTTAGCTTGTGGTCTTGCAGACAGACCTAACAAAGCATGACTTCACACTTTTTACTGATCACCATCATTATGGAGTTATTTCAGCATCCTTTTCATCTGGTTAGTGATATTAAATCACAGATAGATACTTGATTCTGGGTCAAACATCACGTGAGTATTGTGAAGCATGTGTTTGGCATTTTACAAAGAAATACAGTAGATCAGTAGCTTCTGATCCTCCACTGCATACGGATGGTTCAACATGTGTGTTCCTTTGTTTCGTACAAACTAGTTTACAGGCTAAAGTCAATGTGTCTCTGCCTTATGTCACTATTCCAGCCTCACAGCTGCCTTTTAATAATGATAATATATGTGTGTTTCACATTCCCGTCATGTTTTCTGTCCATTAAGTAAAAAGAGACAAAGCAGCTACTAAATGTACTAAATCATAAACCATAGTTTATCTACATAATTTCAGCATCGGCAGCTTTCAATAAGCACTGGGTTGTGATCTATAATAACAAATAAGCAGCACGATGTATTGAGACGAAATGAGACACTCAGTTTACATTTCCAGGAGCGTGAGGCCGGCTGCTGCCGCTCCATTTAGTTTTTAAGATGAATTATTATTATTATTATTTAAATTACCAATGAGTGAGGAACAAAACAACAACATTAGCGTTTTACTGTGAAATGAGCAAATGTGATTCAGGTGAGAACGGCCACAGAAAGGCCGACTCGTCCTAGTGGAAATGATAATAAAACACTTTTCATGATTCATTTATCAAACATCCAATCACAACACACAAAACCACACGTCGGTTTTTAGAGTCGCTGCCAAAATGTAGACAAGAAGATTAAACTGTGAGTTGGAAGTCAGTAAATCTGAGTTCCCGACTCCCAACATGGTACGACCCAGCGTCTGTGGAGGAAAACATGCATCCTGTCCTTTCAAAACCCAGACATGAGTCAGCATTTTTTACACTCTCTGTTCCGCCAAGTCAATTTGTCAGACAGTTAAAATAAGGTTGATTTAACGTTTTGTTCTTCGATATATAAACCTTAATGTAGAACCTTTTTACGGTTCATTAACGAGACACTAGAACACTAGTTAGCTTTGTGAGGTAATGTGATCCAAAATTCAATTGTAAAATCCGATCTGGCTGTTTGTGGGGGGAACCAGTGCAATGCTAACTTCCATTGGGGGAAAAAAACACACCCCTCCCTGCAGCTCTCCACGACCTCAGTACTCCCTGATTCCAGTGTTTATGCTAAACTAAGCTAACGTCTCCACAGACAGATATGAGAGTGCGATCGTTGTTTCCGTCTAAATCTCAGACATCCGTTTAGGATTCATCAATCCAGGGCAGGAGTTGTAGAATGGCGTATTAGGGCCACTGTAGGGGGGAAAAAAGAAACGGAACTGAGGCGGGCAATAATCAGAGAAAAAAAGTTCATTACGATGCTAACAACCGGCAGCTTTCACTTGTTATAGCCGATACAAACAAGTTGCTTGGTTCCGCTAAGACTGGATGTTTGCCGTTGCTATGACAACAAAGGAAAGCTACCGGTAGCATCTTAGCCCAACCACGCCCAATCATTAAACACCCATAAGATGACAAAATGGCCTCATATAAATTAAACCAACAATAACCATCAACAGCCATCACCCTAAGGACCTTAACGAGGCGTCAAAATAAATGTACGTTCATCCATGGGAAGTTAGCTAGGATAAATGCCGGTTGTTAGCATCATAATTAAGTAGCAAATCTGCTTTTTTTCCTCTGAATATTGCCCCCCTCTCTCTGCTCCGATTTTCTTTCTCCTACAGTGGCCCTAATACGCCATTGTAGAGTCATGCAAAATTCTCGCACAAGTTTAAATATTTAAACTTGCCCGACCATGCAAATGACACACAATTCACATATTTGCCTGGTTCATGTCAAATGTGGACAAAAGCACCAAAAGAGGAGAGTTTGAGACGATGCAGAGTGTCTTTGAGATGATAATCCCCCGAGCGGTTGATGGGGGTCGGTCTAGATTGCTGTCTAACACCACGGTTGATGGATTAATGCAACGCTGTCAGATTGGATGCTGCTGCAGGAAGACAGGCAGAGAGAGAGACAGATTCATGTGCAATTTGAGCCTGTATGAACGACATGAGTTTAAAATCTGCAGGTCAGAAAGGAGCATTTCCTGCTGGCGATAAACATGTTAACTCTGACTCCAGATCTGAAAGGTCAACCTCTCCAACATGAGCCGACGTTCCCATGCCGGTAACATCTGCCTATTGTGATTGATTCACACTGATTACATCACACTTCTGTATAAAGTTAAGTGACCTCCATGACCTGATCTATCTACTCTAAAATGTAAAAAAAAAAAATAGTGTAATGTAATGTAAAAGTCCAAATCGGCCGTCGTCACATTGAGATTCTGTAGCTGGTGAATATTGAATATTTATATCAAAATAACTGTGTGTGTGTGTGTCTGTGTGTCTGTGTGTGTGTTGTGGTTCTGCCAGATGCGTATCCGGTCTCGGAGGTGGTCTACACTTGGACTCTAGGAGCAGCCAAGTCAGTGGTGGTGGCAGAGGAAGGCTCGCGGCTCAACCAGTACCATCTGATCGGTCAGACGGCCGGCACGGAGGACATCTACACCAGCCGAGGTACCGGCGCCCTACCCACAATGCATCTGTGTGCATCTACGTGAGAGAAACATGATGTGTTTGACACAATGAATGAGGAGGATTTGAGGAACGCCTCCCACACACCGCCAGCTGTCTCTGAGGCCGCTGGGAGAAAATCACTCATCCGTGGTCGTCGTAGGCGCCGGGTCTGCAGGGTTAATCCACACGCCGGCCCGGCGGTTGTGCTTTTACCGCGTGACGTCACGGCTCAGGGATTGGTCGGCGGCGGTGGTGGAGACATGTTCATCTGCTTAACTCCGTTATGTAAAGAAGTATGATGGCTCCTGTTGACTTTATGTATCTGCTGGACGACGGCCACAGCACCTCAGTGTGGCGGCAGCATGGAGATTAACGCGCAGGTCGCTGCACGTCCACGCTGCCGCCACCGTGGACACACATGGCCTTAATTAGCATCACTAATCTGAGGTGCAAACCCTCTTTAACAAGCCCAGAATAGCTCAGTGGAGTGGTTCACAGTGGGCAGCGGCGACCTTTGACCTCGCAGGTTAATCCCTTAGGGGGATGAAAATATAGATCATAGACATTCAGGTGCTCCGTCAGGCGGCTTGTGATGCGGACTCACCAGTTGACCAGCATGGCTGCGTTGTTCTCCGCTATGAAGGGGAGTTCCCCTCCGGCGAGGCTCCACAGACCAAACAGTAGAATCCACCAGCGCTGCATCGTCAGGCCCATCAGAAGTTCCAGCTTCCAGACCCCGGGGGTCAGATCAGAGAGGGGTCTGTCCGACGACTTGCGTCCCCGCAGCCAGCTGCTGGTCCTCGGAGAGCGACGGCCACACTGGAGCCCTGGTCTTTAAATGACATGATGCCGGTCCCTGCGTGCCTCTCTCAGCCCCCCTCCGCTGCAGTCATCTGTGCACCTGCTTGTAATCACCTCTGATCCAGGTCTGATCCAGGTCTACTTCGGCGTGGCGGCTCCCAATCAGCAGCGGCTGGACTGGCTGCCACACACACAGAAAGAGAGGCAGCGAGGGAGATACACAGGATGCAGATTGTGACGAGGGATTAGCGGGACAGAAAGATGGGATTTTGCCAGGAGAAAGCAGACGTCATCGGTGGATTTCCTCTCGTTTATCAGACTCGCTGGCTCAGCGGCAGAAATCCTTCAAATGCAATCTTCAGCTGTTAACAGGACAGGAAACTGTTTTTCAAACATTTACTTCATGCTTCCATATTGTAGAGTCCGGTGCGTAAACTTTAATCACAGTCACAGACGACACAACAACACACTGTTTATTAAAGGAAATAATAAACACAACTTAAACCTCAATTCATATTGACGGCAACTTCAAATTAAAAAAGGCCGTTTAGAGTCTCAGAGAGGAAAGAAATCAAACTTCAGGCTTTCTGAATAATAATTTCCACTCTTTTCAAAGTGAAACACACTGGATTCAGTAGAGATCTATACAAATATAGAATTATATACTTCAAGATACTGAAAGAGGATAGAGTAGATATTTCCATGAGGTAGCATGTCATATGTGTATACTGCGTACTACTGTGTGTGAGTGAGTGTGTGTGTGTGTGTGTGTATAAATATTATGTATGTATTAATATATAATATATATATAAATAATCTGCTGGGAAAAGAGTCACCTATTTTTAGTGACTTTTAAAAGATTATAAATGCTCTAATGTTGATTGAATATGTCTGATGGACATAAAGTTGTTGTTGTTGATCATACTCTGTTACTGTCTCCTGTCTTCATGATTACATAATTTCCTCCCTGTGTTTTAGGTCAGTACACAGTGATGATGGCTCACTTCTACCTGAAGAGGAAGATCGGCTACTTCGTCATTCAGACCTACATGCCGTGCTTCATGACCGTGATCCTTTCGCAGGTCTCCTTCTGGCTCAACCGGGAGTCGGTCCCAGCGAGGACTGTCTTTGGTGAGTCTGGATCCGGTAGAGTCACGGTTCAACCCTGTTTACATGTTTTATGACTAGACCTGTTGATTGACCACGGTCTCCTCCTCCACCTCCAGGTGTGACCACGGTGCTCACCATGACGACACTCAGCATCAGCGCTCGGAACTCACTGCCTAAGGTGGCCTACGCCACCGCCATGGACTGGTTCATCGCCGTGTGCTACGCCTTTGTATTCTCTGCCCTCATTGAGTTCGCCACGGTGAACTACTTCACCAAGAGGAGCTGGGCCTGGGATGGGAAGAAGGCCATGGAGGCCCAGCAGCCCAAGGTCAGTGCCCAGACCTGCTCTTACTGGTTTTCAACAGTTTACTCCGTGTGCCAACACAAAGCAAATATTCACTTTGTGTTCGATCACATCAGAGGAGACGGGGCAACACTCCACGTAGACCCCAACCAGGTTTGCTCCATCCATCATGAGCCCCTTTTAGACAGACGATTCCGGCATAATGGCGAGTCAAAATATGCCGGAAATATGACCCCTAGTGGGTCCACAGAGTAACTGCAGGGGGTCCCCGAAATTATTTGATCCCAAACTATTTTTCTTCCAAAAATGCAAATTTTGTCCGAAAAATTCACCATAACATGAATACAGCCTATAAACAAATATAAATCTTCCTGTTTGTTTAATATTATGTTGAGGAATTGTGATGTAGAATGCCAAAATAGAATTAAAATATGAATCTGTCAACAATTATTATTTTAATGGCTTAGCATTGTATACATACATCATTACAAAGTAGTGTTATACATGGCACTATAGGCTGCTCTAAACTTTATTATTGACCCGGTTTAATAAGCAACACAGTTTTATATATGTAATAGGGGGTCATCGGCCTTGGGGGTCTTTGGACTGAAAAATGTTGAAGACCTCTGGTTTCGATTATTGTGAGTTCAACGTTCCTTCAACACATTTGTTTCTCCCCACAGAAGAAGGATCCTCTTGCGTTGTCCAAGAAGTCCAACAACGCGTGTTCGGCTGGTGTGAATTACACCACCAACCTGACGAAGGACGCCTCCATTTCCACCATCTCCAACAGTACCGCCGTCCTACTCAAACCCTCTGAGACCAAGGCCCCGGACCCCAAAAAGACTTACAACAGTGTGAGCAAGATCGACAAGATGTCCCGAATCGTGTTCCCAGTGCTGTTTGGGACCTTCAATCTGGTCTACTGGGCCACGTACCTCAACAGAGAACCAGTGATCAAAGGAGCAGTTTAAGGATGTTCATCCTCCCCAACGACCACTTCAGGACTTAATAACAAAACCACTAAGACCCCCTTTACGCCTCGCACTCAAATGTGTTTTCGGGTGATCAGATTGTAACCGGATGGTTCTGGACCCCGAGAGGGTTCATGTTTAAACGATGACGCATTGAGGACGGATTGACCACAATGAACACAAGTTCATCAGGCAGGTTTATTTCTACAGCACACATCAGCAACAAGCGCTTTATGTAAAACAGCAAACATTATAAAAAGTTTTTAAAAAATGAAACAAGCAAAAACAGTAATTAAAAAGCCAAAAGAATGGAAAATAAAGAAAAAGAAATAAAAAGAATATGACAGGTTTTGATCCTGTTTGATTTTTAAATGCCTATAAAATCTAATTTTGTTGTAAAACTGTTGAAGTATAAAAATCCATTGTTTCCGATGGAAAATCAAATTTCCAAATTCTTCAGAAGCCGTTCTTTAATCCCTGATTGTTAAAGTGATAGCAGACTGACTTTGTCTTAATGTGGGTCTGTAGGGTTGAGGAAGTTCAGGTCTGAGTCCATAACTACACCCATATCTCTGGCCTGGTTTGTGGTCTTGTGTTGATTAATGTTGAGTGCTGCTCCC
The DNA here is from genome assembly GCA_029853015.1 of Chelidonichthys spinosus. NCBI lineage: Eukaryota > Metazoa > Chordata > Actinopteri > Perciformes > Triglidae > Chelidonichthys > Chelidonichthys spinosus. Next base: position 18,300,483 of record CM056826.1, read on the forward strand.
CCTCAGCTCGTAAAACAACTACCTCAGTTTTGTCTCTGTTTGATGCATTTACTGGATCCTTGTATTCCCCCCCCCCCCCCCCTTTTGTGATATGGGAACGTACGTCTTTGTGTCATCTACATAATTATGGGAACGTATTTTGTTGTTTTCCCATCCATAGTCAGTGGCAGCATGTAGATGTTAATCAGAAGAGGCCCCGGGATGGAGCCTTGGGGAACTCCCCTTGGATGTGGAATTGCATATAGACACAAATTAGTCCCTGTCCTTTAAGAAGGAACATAATCAGTGTAGTCAACTGTTCCAAACCAACAAGGATGCAGTCATTAGCCCAAGCTAAGCTACTAGCATGAGAGCTTATCAAGAACGCCTGGTCTCAATTTGGTCCGATTAAAGTACACAAGCTAAATTTGGCGATTCACAATGTGACTAACAAATGATAGAAAGAGGCTACAAGCGAGAGGAGGAGTTGACGTTGGGCAGTTAGAGCTGATAGGACCTCGATCGGGTCTCAGTGTGGACCCCTGAGACGCACAAATACTGAACACGGTCTCATGGCAGTTCGTGAAATAGCCACGAAATTTAACCTAACGATTCTTGGACACGGACACACATTTTCTGAAAGCACGACTTTCAAACAGATTCGCCAAATATCATTCGTTTTCTGTACCACGTTTTCTTTCTTCTTCGGGACGACATTACGCTACTAAACCAATGTCGGGTTTAAACGAAAAGTCCCGATCTTGATAAACTTTCCGTTGCCGTTGTTTTCACGCTGAGAATCATGAAAGAACAAGAAACCAGAACATTTAAATCTCAAGACTATTTCAGAAATTTGAGTTGTAATTCTGGGTGTAAATGTCTTTTATCTCATCTGGATATGAGACACATTTTAATGCCAGCTGTAAAGGGGGCGTGTCCTTTTATGTTCGACACCGCATGTCTGGAAGGTGTTGCCTTCACTTTGTACATGTAAGATACACCACTTTTGCTTTCAACTGTTTCATTTATCTCATCTCAGAATCACAGAGTTACTTTCTGACAACAGATTCTGATCCAGTTTAAGTGTTTGGTATTTATATTTTCTCCTGGAGTCCACAGTCGATGACGGTACAGAAAAAGGCCAAATGCTATGCAAAACTACATTTTTACCGTGTCATCACTCTGAAGCAGCTTTGATCTTTGTGACTTTGTATAAATGGTTTTGTTGGGTTTTGTTGGTGGGGACTTTGCTTCCTTGTTAAAAGCAGATGAATAGCCATGCTGATAGCTGAATGTGTGAATGCACTGAAATCTCCTACAAGAAGTCAGATTTACATTTGGAGTTTTTTTTTTTTTTGTTTGTTGCTACTTTTCTCTCTGTTTTTCATGAATCTGATTTTGCGACGGGGGGGCCGAGTCCGGATCGAGGTCGCGTTGAGGATCCCGATATTTGTAGGTCATAGTGTGATAAACATGTAAATACACTGCTTTTAGACAGGCGTTCGCTTCCTTGTTAAGCTTCTACAGCAGCACAGTGCTACGCTAGGCTAGTGCTTCATTGACTGGATATTGAGAAATGAGCAGATTAGCTTGAGCTTTAGCAATTTTTTGACAGAATATAGATTTTTTTTAAACTTTTTTTTAATTTTTTTCTTTTAGATGAGGTTGTTTATATAATATAAGCTTTGATGATAACTTGCATATATTCTTGATAAATATTTGAATGCTTGAGTAGCTTTTGTTATTGTTTTGGAGGCTGACTCCAAAACCGGAGCCGGATCAGGTGGTCTGACGGATCAAAGAGACGGGAAGTCACGATGATTGGTTTGGTTGTTTTGTTTTTTTAGGCAAAAACAAGTATAAATACAAAGTTTCATAAATGAGTCTCTTTGTAAAGGAACTCGCTTTCTGTCTGAGAGTTGGATCGTCAGACAGATGCCGCTCACACCCGTTACAGCAAATATAAAGCTACTGCTAGCAGCTGGTTAGCTTAGCTTAGCATAAAGATGCAAGTGGGTCATTGCATTAAAGCAATATTTTTCTTTTTCAAAACTTAAATGGGGAAAATAGAAGCATCTGCCAGACAAGAGCTAGCTTAGCTTAGCATGAAGACTGGAAACAGCTGTTTGCTACTTTGCCGATTTGAGCCTTAACAGTAAATATGAAGCGATGGCCAGCAGCTGGTTATCTTAGCTTAGCTTAGATATTAGAAACAATAATGTTAGACATTTATTTCACAGACTTACTTCTTAATAGAAACTTAAATAAGTCTGAACAGTAAATGTGCATCTTCGCATTGACTTTCTATGAAATTGCGTCACACAAAGAATTAGCATTGCGTTTGTGGATGTTTGTGCCAAATCCGAAGAAATTCCCTCCTGAGATATTGCATTCATTGATTTATCGCAACCACGACCGTCGCCTACACAGAGACGTTGAAAACAGGTAGCTTTGGACATGGCAAGGCTAGCTGTTTCGCGCTGTCTTAATGTAAGCTACGCTAACGTCTCCCAGCTGTAGCTTCATATTTAACATACAGACACGAGAGAGCAGCGTCGATATTCTCCTCCAACTCCCAGCAAGAATGCGAATAATAATCCATCATGTTGAATGGGATGAATTTACGTATTCCCAGTTCTCCCAGTAATGAACCAGTTCAGAGTGAAACCTGAATCTCCTCGTTAATGCTTCTGATGAAGAAGCTGACGGAGCACATCGGTTGTATTCTATTATTACATCAAAGTGAGTTTTCAGGTACAAGCTGTTCTTTAAATGCAAATATCTGAAGCAATAAATGACGCTCTGATAATGAATGACTTCTCTTTATGGTCATATTTCACTTTAATCTTTTCATCCAGATTTGATCATTTTGGCAATAGTTTTTTCTATATATGGCTATAGAGGAGCTAAGCCCCGCCCCTTCCTGTGGACCACTACAGGACCTTATTTTGGGAAGTATATGTACAGAAGTCAGTGGCGCAAATCATTTTTTTGATCCCATTTGAATTGTGCCATGGATTTACACGTATGATTTTAAAAGATCATGTCGAGAAAGTAGGAAGTCAGCCGATAAAAAGTGTCAGGTAAGCTAACGTACATTAGTGACGGAAAGTAGCTAGCTGGAATTCATGGTATGATTCAAAATCCAAAAAAAGATTTGTCTCCAACAGGGAGGGGCAGGGCTTCGCCTCAACTCTGATTCACTTTAGCTCCCCCCTCCGTCTTTGGAAGGACAGGGCACTCTGACCACAATTTAATTTTACGTTACTTTTGTATAAGACTTGCAGATGTCTGACGATCACCATGTTTTTCTTTATTGATTGTTTATGCAAACCTGATTCCCAATAAAGCTTCACTGACTCCATCACTCTGCTGTCATTGGTCAGAACGCCTGATTGTCGCATCACGTCCGTTTCCTCTCCGCGTCGGTCAACTTTCTCTCAGCAACTTCCAACAGTCTTCAACAAATAAATACTTTTTTTTGTTTATCCTTAATTTTGCCCAAATTACATTTTTTTCCAATGGAGAGAGCTAGCAGCTACGATTGGTATCCGTCATGAACGATGCAGTTGTATTTGTCGTCCACTAACTTGCTTGGAAAACGACTTAAACGCCTGAAGTGCGTATTCATTGTTTTGTAAAACCATTTTTTTACCATCAACAAAGCTAAAATAAAAAAAGGATTTGCGTTGCAACCATGTACTATAAAACATGTCGTATTCATTATTCCCGATGCTAATGAGGAAGAGGTGCAACCAATCAGGACGATCACACTGGCGGGAAAACCCTAAAGATACAATCATAAAATAATATATATATATATATATATATATATATGTATACACACACATCTAAAATATGTATTTTTTTTTAGCCCTTACCTCCTTTTACAGACACAGAAGGGAACACATATGAAGTGAGTGTTTTTATAAATAGACTCATTATGACAGAGTATAAATGAACATGTGATAAAACGCCGCCATAATCTGTTGTGATGGAACGACGGTCCCCTTTGATCACCGCGGCCTGGGTCCGTACGGCCGGTGGACTGGTGAATCCATCTTGGGGGTCTCTGTGGCTGCAACATCTGGCCCACATCTGTTTGTCAAGGATTTAGCTGCATTTAAGTTGCTTCTTCCCTCTGGCCGGCTGCGTCCTCTCCTCCACACTAAGCTGCTGCCGCCAGGGTCACCAAATTATATCCATCACAGTGTGGAGGTTGAGAGATGCCGCTCGTACGACCTTCTCACAAACAACCTTCATACAGACCTCATTGCCGTGAAGTAGTCATGATGTTTGTTCACACGAGTCCACTTTTACAACATCAATATGTTTTTCCTGGTGGACTCATGAACTAAACTCCTCATGTGACTCTGTGACGTCCAGGTCTGCTGACGTCGTTTAAAATACTGAGGAAGTAACATTTTCAAATTCTAAGAATTTTAGTTGCTGAACCCATATATATTTATTTTGTAAACCACTCTCCTCCTGTTTGTTTCCTGTTTTATTTTGTCAGCCACTCTCCTCCCGTTTGTTTCCTTTTTTATTTTGTAAACCGTCTCCTCAGGTTTGTTTCCTGTTTTATTTTGTAAACCACTCTCCTCCAGTTTGTTCCATGTTTTATTTTGTAAACCACTCTCTTCAGGTTTGTTTCCTGTTTTATTTTGTAAACCACTCTCCTCAGGTTTGTTTCCTGTTTTTTTGTAAACCATTCTCCTCAGGTTTGTTTCCTGTTTTATTTTGTAAACCATTCTCCTCAAGTTTGTTTCCTGTTTTTTTTTGTAAACCATTCTCCTCAGGTTTGTTTCCTGTTTTATTTTGTAAACCTGTCTCCTCACGCGTGTTTCCTGTGTTATTTTGTAAACCAATGTCCTATATTACTTCCGGTCTTTGTGCCCTGGTTGGTTTCACCTGTCCCTCATTTGTCCTCCACTCAGCTCACCTAAGCAGGTTAACCATCACAGTTCATCTTGTTTGGTCTCAGTGTTTGTCTGCTTAATACATAATAAAAGAGACATACGTATCAACGTATGTCTTTTTTTCAAAATAATGAAATAATTAAAATTAAATATATTAATATACTGTGTGGAGTTTGCATGTTCTCCCTGTGTGAGCGTGGGTTCCTCCCACAGTCCAAAGACATGCAGGATGGGGATAGGTTCATTGATCACTCTAAATGTCCTAGGTGTGAATGTGAGTGTAAGCAGTAGACGATGGATTGATGGATAATCATCATATATAAAACAAAATGATTCAAATAAAATATATGTATTATATATAAAAAAAATAAATATAATATCTACTCATTATTTATAATAATTATTTAGATATTTAGATGTTTTTTCTGTTCAGATTCATATTAATGATCATGAACAACTGAATTGTGGTTATTATATCAAAAAGACTACATACTTTTTTTTTGTTATAAGTACATGTTTACATACTTTTGTACTTTAGTTTTGGATGCATTACTTTAACATGAAACAAAGTATTTTTGTACTTTTACCTGATCAGACAAAACAATTTGTTTGTTTCTCCTTTTTAAAATAAATTAACATGACAAGATCGACAATAAAGTAAACAAAGATGATAAAAATCAGCAAAAGTGGAGATGAAGCTTTAAAAACATTCAAACACAAATGTTAAATTCTGAAGATAAAACTTTATGAATAAATAAGAGTCTTAAAGATAAAATTGAATGAAAATAAAAGTCATGTGTGATGTTGCTCCAGCGTATCATGCCTCTGTGTGACCAGAAGAGGGCGACAGCGTCTGATAAACAGCACGTTGGTCTTTGGAAGCATGAAAACTATATGTGTTTATTGTGTTGGAGGACGAAAACAGGAGGAGAGTCATTAACTCGTTGCTTCAGAGATTAATTTAAAATAAAAGCATTATATACATAACAATAAACAACTAACTTATACTAATGATATGAATTATTAATGTTATTTCTTCTCATTGTCTCTGGAGCTTAAAGTCTCTAGGTTTTATTTTCATGGGACCCATCAAGTTATTGAGATAAAAAAATAACTCCGATGATGTCATAGTTTTATTTTGGAGGGTATTAAGAAGAAGCAGATGCATTATGGGAAATGTATGCTGTACATGTTATAATTTAATTTACTTTATTGATAAAGCAACATGAGCTGCAGCTGAAGCAAGAGGACACAAAAACATTAATAGACATTATAATAGTTGACTTTATTATAGGATCAGTGCTGCTGGCGTTCACTTTTACACACAACCAGTAAACGTTCCACAGAAATCAACATTAAGAATTCAATCAGACAAACATCAGAGAATAACTTTAATATGTGAGAATAAACATGGACTTGTTTTCATATTTCAGGAATTATAACATTTACATGAGTAAACAAGGACTTGTTATTTTTTAAGCTGAAAATAATGTATTTAATGTTTACCTTTATTTATATTAAATAGTTGTATTAGTTTGATGGATTACATACGTGTGTGTACATATAAGAATATATTTTAGTTTTATTAACTGTGTTTACTGTTGTGCAGTAAAAAGATAAGCTGCTGCTGGAATGAAAGAAAAAAAACTATCATCTATGAATTTATAGATGTATCATCTATGGATCTATGGATATATCATCTATCTATGGATCTGTCATCTTTAGATATATGATATATCATCTATGGCTCTAGCTATAGATCTATGGATCTATCATCTATAGATCTATGGATATATCATCTATGGATCTATCTAGCTCTGTGGATCTATCATTTATGGATCTGTCATCTATAGATCTATGTATCTATAATCTCTGGATCTATGATCTATAGAGCTATCGATATTTAATTATAATATTGCTGACAGTAAAGTTAAAGTTCGTGTCGCTTGATTGAAATCGTATTTCTGTCCAGTAACAAAGATCATATTTCATATCGATCACCGATCAGCGGAGTGTTTTCCTACGGGTCGGACTGGTCGGACTGGTTTCCTGCGTGATCCGGTTCCAAGCTCGTCCCTAACGCAGACTCGCTCTCGAGGACTCGGAGACGAGTTGGGGGGGTTCAGACTCAAAGGAGGACTCATTCAAACCGAGGAGCACCTGCAGAGACTAGCAGCGTCCGGATCCTGAGGAGCGGACGCAGACCCGCGACTCTAGTCAGACAGTCTGCAGGACCACGAGCCACGAACATGTCCTCCAGGATCCTGGTCCACGTCCTGCTGGTCCACGTCCTGCTGCTGTCGGTCCTCCGGACCCGGTGAGACCGGAACTTCCCGTTTGTTCCCTACAGAGAGAAAAAGAAAAACTTCCCGCTAAGTTGATGAGAAATCTCTCACCTGTCTGTCTCCCTCCGCAGCTGTCTCACCGCCCGGGACGAGGACTACGAGGAGGACTACGAGGACGTCACCGTCAACCAGATGCTGGCTCCGAGGTCCCAGGAAACCGGCGCCACGGCGATCCTCAACAAGCTGCTGGAGGACTATGACAAGAAGCTGCGACCGGATATCGGAGGTAACCGATCCGATCTGATCAATCAATAATTGATTGATCAGCTAATCACTCACTTCGATCACAAAACACCATGAATAATAAATAGCTTATAATCTCTTACATTATATATTATACATATATTGTAGTGTTATTACATAGTAATTTAATAGTATAGTATTATAATGGTATGTTATAGTATATTTCTGCTTATAATAGATGAAGGTCAGCCACCAGAGCGGCTCTACATACCGAGGTCATGATGACGTCATTAAAACACCTGCGACGCCTTGTCATTTAGATGTAGATGATGTTTGTCTGTAGTTTAAATGTATCTTCATATATATATATATATATATATATATATATATTTTTATATTTATAAATAATAATTTGCGTTTTCATATTTTCCACGTTTGTTTGTTTGTCGTACGCGTAGCCATGCATCCGATAACGGCATCCGATAACGTCCGATAACATCCCTTCAGGCTTGTTTTACGTGGTCGGTGACCAACCGGTGGTTGGAGTTCTTCGACCAGTCCTCCCTGTGTGGACTACCTCATTATAATTGGGGAGGGGCTACCTAGTGGTATTGCTGTTGTTAACATTGTTGCAGTTGTTGGCACTGTTAGCGGTGTTAGGACTGTTGCTTTTGTTTGCCGGTGTTAGCATTGTTGCTGTTGTTAGCGGTGTTAGCATTGTTGCAGTTGTTTGCTAAGTCGTGATTAAATGAAAAAAACCTTTTATATTTCTAAACATATACATACCGTAAATCCTCTAATAGGCCCGGGCCTTTATTTACTCAAGCGCACTGCGGTCTAGGACTTTATTGGAAGAAGGCCAGAATTAGAGACAGGCCCCTATTTCTATTTGAGCAAAACGGACTACCAGTAGAATTAATAATAATGAGATTTTGTGTCTATTTGAAACTAGGTTCATTTATTGAAAAAGGCTCCTCTTTGGCTCTACAGCTGCCATATTACAGTAAACAACTTCTACTGCCACTAGGAGGATGATTGACAGGCGCTCTCCTTCATACTATCACGGGCACACTTCATGGCTGCACCTGATGACGATCGCTTTCACAGCTGTCCTGTCTGCTCCCGGATTTCAAAATGACCAACATGGCGGCTCGTTTGGAAACTTTCTCTTATTTTACGACAATAGTTCACCGAAATGTGTTTGTGAAAACATTTTATGCCAGGAATAAGCTATGCAGTTGCTGAATCTGTCTTTATTTAAGATCGACAACGGTCAGTTTAAAAGATTTTGAGACCTTGCGGGAGGCCGCGGCGCACCGTCTCTCGACACTCGCAGTCAGGCGAATGCATTGCAGGGCTTCTTACAAACCGTAAATCCTCTAATATAGCTTCAGCCAAAATCTCCACGACGCAAAGGCATTGCACGGCTGACAATGAATGGGAAGCGTAAAAATAACGCTGCCTGTGGACACTTGCCCCGGCCTCTATTAGAGGCGGCCGTTATTTACCTACGCCTACAGCGAGACCGGCCAATGTTAGAGAATACAGGCCAGTATTAGAGGATTTACGGTATATATTATATGTTTATATGGAACTAAGTTCCTGGCAGATAAAACATTGTGTTCATGGTTGTTTGTTTGCAGCGAGGAGGAAACCAGCTGACTGACCTACAGCAGTAAAGGTCACGACCTAACTCATCTGCATATCCTCATGAATATTAATCAGACTCAGCGGTTGAAGATGCTCGTGTCATCTATCTGCTTCCAGTCTGGATCGGTGCAATGGTCATTTCCTGAGTTCATAAGAGAGACGCTTCCTGTGTGATGCTGTCGGTTGAGAGGAATTTTGGTTAAATAATCAAACTGACAGCAGATATAATGATAATGACTGAAAGCTTCGGCCTCAAGATCATTTGTGTTTATTCGCTGGATCTTTAACCCGTTAGAGATTCCCCGACATGCAGAGACTTCTGGGTAGTGAGGCAGCGGCGACATGCAGAGACTTCTGGGTTGTAAGGTGGCAGTGGTGGCAAGCGTTCACGTTGAAGAAGGTGGTTTCAGGCTTCTGTGACCTAAAAAATATCAGTGTTAAATAAACACGTCCTGTGATGCGACGCTGCTCGTTCATCTTCTCGACTTTACTCTTCATTATGTTTGCCGCCGCCGAAGAAAAATCAGCTCCAGAACAACAAAGGGATTTCTGAGTACGTCGCCCTTTAGCAGGAGAATAAAATATCATATAATATATATTTCCATGTTATTTTTGCAAAAGCGTCGTCATGTTGAAACATTCAAACAAAAGTAAAAAAACATTAATCGGTCAGAGTTCAAAGTTGCCTCTCAACAAAGAGCAGCTTTCACTCATATAACATGATCTTCATCTAACTTGAAGCCTGTAAGAAGAACCAACAAGACGTTGAAGTAAACGAGTGACAACACAGTGATGTCATCGTCTTCCCGGGCCAATAGGACGATGTGGAGCCTCTACTGCCCCCTTCAGGCTAAACCAACCGATGGACACATGCCTCGTTCCCTCCTGAAATCCATTGAGAGCGTTGTGATTATTGAATGGTGAAATCACAGTGACCTTTTCCATGATGCTACTTAAGGGACCTCCACGCTCCCCGGGTATCTGACGACTTGGTCAATGCATCACAGATCACAGATCTGTTTTCCTCCCCGGACGACTAGATTAACTGGATACTTTCAGGAGAATTGATGATAAACATGTTGGCAATTATCTTTCTTTTTCATTCCCCCGACAACCAACCAAAGTAAATCACAGCCCTAAAGTCATGTGACCTTTTACCCGGCCCACACTGCAACACTAACCAAGGACTATTTGTACCATCATGCATTGCGTCATGAAAATGAGCAGCACAACACTAACAGACACTAAATTATTATTTTTTTACTAATTTGATGGCAGTGCATACCATTCTTACCTTTCACAATAAAAGCCCTGAATGAAGATGGTTTATATTCCATTCTTACCTTTCACAATAAAAGCCCTGAATGACGATGGAGATATTCCAATTTTACCTTTTACAGCCCTGAATGAAGATGGAGATATTCCCGTTCAAATCAATGCAGCAGGATGGTCAGACAGTGGCCGTTTTTATATGTATCGTTTCCATGGCGACCATTGTGGCGGGACAGTTCTGTATGACGTAAACAGTTTGAACAGTGAATCGATGTGAATTTATTTTTGCTCCTTTTATTCTATGGAGGACACATTTTAATTTAATTGTAGAAATCTAATAGAATCTCTTCGTGTTGGGTGAACTTAATGGACCTTAATGGAGGTAGAGCTGCTACTGATCCCAGACCAGCTCTCAGATTAAACAGAGCCCTCCTTAGTAAAGACGCTGCTGCAGGGAGGTGATCTGTTCTGCTTTTTGAATATTTCAGAGCCGCTGGCATTTCCCCTCGTAATGATTCCGGACACTGATAGAAGAAGGTCAGAGATGGAAACACCAACAAACTCCATCACAATAGGGTTCAGACTGTTAAGAAATATATATTTCTTAGAAAGGAAGGGAGGCTCACCAGAACCAAGACTGAGCAGGGGCAGACTGTTGGACCCTGCTGCAGTAAAATGAGAGGTTTCCTGAAGGGAGTCACCCGACTGCTTTTGTCAAAATCAACACAGAATGAAAGTCCCTTGTAGAAGCTTTCAAAGAAGAGAAAGAGAAAAAGGGAAAGCAGGAAATTTACTTTATCTCGAACCAAAAAAAAAAAAGATAATCTCAACTCCTGCCGGTCCACTTTTGTTATCTAATAATGAAATGACCCTATTGATTCTGGTCCCATTGTAGTAAATCAACTGTCGCCTCTTAACTTGTTTTGTCCTTGAAAAAAAACTATCTTGCTTGCTTTGAAATTTAGTGTATTTTTACAATTTCTATGGTATTTAACAACTGTAACTTTTCTAAAAGGACACTGGTGCTCAGAAACACGACCACATGTGTCCACTGGGGGCACCAACATCAACACAGATAATATAAAACATCCTCATAGCAGCTTTAAAAGCTAAAATGTTTTTAACGTTTTTCCCTTACAGTTCATCACATTGAACCCTAATTTGGTTATTTTATGAGTGATTTAGCTATTTTATAAACTTAAATAAAACGATAATCTTCCTGTATGAACAATATGCAGGAAACGCCAACTTTTCGTTAAACTGTTCACACAGACGAAAGATGATGAAAGACAGAATTGAAACGTCTCGACACTCTGTGTTTTATGATGTTTCTTTTATTTTTAAACTTTTCTTCCTTCTTTTCTTGCCTGAACTCTCTTTGGATTGATGACAGGCTGACGTTCTAATTTTACATTCGACATCCAGCCGTGTAAACATGTATGTCGTTGTTAGCTGTATATTCCTGTCTGTCTGTCAGACAGTGAGACAGCTAACGTCTCCGTTGTCATCTCCTTCATCCTCTCCGTCATCCTCTCCTTCACCCTCTTCTTCATCCTCTTCCCCCGGGTGACAAACACGTCTCACAGGAGGTTACGGCTCAACTCTGCTTGTCACCGATGATGTAATTATCTCCTGTTAAATGATGTTGTACCCCGGGAGGCTTCGGCTGTTATTCTCTCGTCTTCCCGTTATTAAAGCTGCACATCTTCTTCTCCTGATATGTTAGGCGTTACACACAGAATAGCAGCACGCATAGAAATAAACCAGGAGAAGGGGCATCCCTCTTTAACTAGCTAACTAGCAGACAGCTGGCTAGTTAGCTAGCTTGCTAATTCTTTAACGCTACACTCAGAAAATTAGCTGAGCATCAGGCTGATGAACAACAGCAGAGCTGCTAACTAGCTAAACTAGCTACATTACCATGTTAGTAGTTGTAGCCGTTTTTGGACACAGTTTAGTCTCCAGTTCCTGGTGTTGGGGGGTCTCCAGTTCCTGGTGTTGGTGGTCTCTAGTTCCTGGTGTTGGTGGTCTCCAGTTCCTGTTGTTAGGGGGTCTTCAGTTCCTGGTGTTGGTGGTCTCCAGTTCCTGGTGTTGGGGGTCTCCACTTCCATGTGTTGGTGGTCTCCAGTTCCTGCTGTTGGTGGTCTCCAGTTCCTAGTGTTGGGGGGTCTCTAGTTCCTGGTGTTGGGGGTCTCCAGTTCCTTGTGTTGGTGGTCTCCAGTTCCTTGTGTTGGGGGTCTTGTGAGCCCACCTGTAGGGGTCCGGTTGAACCAGCCGATGGATCTACGTTAACAGCTGCTGATGAAACGTAGGAATGAGTAAAAAAGGCTTTGGGAGGATTTTTGTCATTCAGGTCTTGAAAGCAGATTTAATTTTTAGATGTGGGTCTGGTCGGTCTGGTCTGGTCTGGTCTGCTAGTCCACCAGCTGCTGTGTGATTATGAATATTTTGCTTCTGAAGAGCTGCCTCAGCATGGACTCTCCAGGAAGTTTTTGTAGATCGCCAGCTGCAGCACCTGAACCGGGACCTGGACCCGGAGCTCTTTGCTGTGTAGATGTGAGCTCACTTCCTTTGTGCTTTGATGGTGTTGTGGAAAAATGAATCTGCCCAATAAAGATCAACAAACAGGATCAGCTTTTTCTCCGAGGTTTATTCCACTAAGTATTCTCATCTGCAGAAGAAAGTACTGTTCACCCCTGCCTTCTGATGCAAAGGTTCAGAATCAGCAGGAACGACCCTGAGTCCAACAACAATCTCCCTTTTAAGGAGGAGGAACCATGGACAGAGGACGGATCATGTCCTATCTTACAAAGACAAGATGTACAGGCAAGGTCAAGATTTACAGAACACAGGCGTCATAGTCCTGAAATTGATCTTATGTCAATGTGGCACTCATGTTCATATCATCTACAAACAGGCATTCATTTTCGTCATAGCATAACAGTCAGAAAGGAGATGCGGATCGACGTCTGACCTGACAAATATTCTGATAATAAATTACAAACATCCAAAATTCCCATTACAGTGGCCATAGATGAAAGGTTGATGTTGGTGGTTTTGAACTATGCGTGTAGACCGTATGTGGTGGAACCAGAACCATATCCAGCAGCAGACCTCCACGCTGGGATCCATTGTTTCCCCCCGGTAATCCCGTTTGGGACTGTGGGTCAATCCGTTTTTTCCCGCTCCTGCTGCTGATGAGCTTTATCTCCCCACCTTCAGGTCTGGTAAATACGGGGCTATATCAGGATTAAGCAGAGACCACCAGAGCAGTCCAATCAGGACTAGAAGCACCGCTGGTTATCAGTTAATTATATTCATCCGGCTCCCCAGGACTGATTCTGGTCTTAATTAGTTTGCCTGGGTGAGAATCTGGATCCCACTGATCCTTGGTCAGGTCTAACAGCATGGTTTAGACTAACGTGGGATCAGGACTTACCTTTCAAAGGATCCAGAACCACAAAACCTAATGGATCCACAAACGAGGCTGAACACTAAACAGCATAATCATGTTTGTTCTCTCTCCACAGTGAAGCCGACTCTGATAGACGTGGAAATCTTTGTGAACAGCATCGGACCGGTGTCCTCCATCAACATGGTGAGTTCATCTCTGGGAATAAGTTCTGCTCTCAGATCAGCTGTAATGAGCTTCCTTACAGTATCTGTCAGCCACATCTGCTCAGAGACACTGTGAAAGCTATGAAAGCCTTGAAAGCCTTGAAATGAATGAATTGAACGTTTTATATCTTCAGACTTTATTTATTTGACAGTCTCTTCCTCAAATCACGAGAAATCCAAAATAGATAACTTAACTGAATGCTAAACCTGCAAAAATGGGTTTTCTTTGGCTGAAAAGAAATCATTCAATTCAGTTCAATTAAAAAAAAAATGATTTGTCCTCGGGGGCAAATAAAGAGCAGACAGAGTAGCTGTAGAGGAATAAAATAATAAAGGTACAAGAATAAAATAATAAAGGTATAAGAATAACAAAATAAAGGTACAAAAATAAAAGAATAAAGGTACAAGAATAAAGGTACAAGAATAAAATGGGACACAAAGTGGTTTTGTTCAGATAAAAAACATCAGCAGCATCTTGAACCAGCATCCCAAGGTTGACCTTCGTCAACTCGTCATATGAAGTTCTCTCTTTGAGCTCCGTGTTTGGTCTCCACCACCTCACACACGTCATTTTAAAACACTGAATGGTTTATTAGCATATGAACCACCCAGACCCCTCAGGTGTTCTGGTTCAGGTCTGGTTGTGGTCTGGGTCACTGTGTTTGTTGTTCATCCGTCTGGTTTGAAGTGCCTTATTCATTCCTCTACGTTGGGAACACATTTCACTGACTGGATGTTTGATTGACAGATGGTTCATCCAATCACCTGCTGCCTTTTCTGTGAAAAGTGCCCGCCCCCTTTTTCCCAGCGGATGAGGTGGTTCTGTGTAACCGGTGTTTAGCGGGCCATGTGACCGTGAAACCATCAGCGTGTTAATAAGCAATAAACAGTATGTTGAGTTGGAGCCGGCAGCGGAGCTATTTATACCCTCCTGCAGTGTCCAAGGCAACCTGGTGGAATCCAAGACTTGCTGCCAGAAAAGGACCCGGTGCCAGACCAGGACCCAGTGCCAGACTCTCGTGGGCCATCACACACACATCACATTCCTGCCAGTTCATTTCCCGGTTGGTTCTGTTGGTTCCTCTCGTTTCTGTTGTTTCTGATGTTCCTGAAATCAGCTGTGGAGTTGAGATGACATGTGGGTCAGCTGGTCTTGGTCCTGGCCCTAGTCCTGGTCCTGGTTCAGATCCCAGATGGCACAGAGACACAAAGAGAAGAGTGTTTTCACTAATAAATATTTAAAAAATGTAATTTCATCCATGCAGAGGAATCGTTAGCGATGGATGATATTTTACTGCAAACAAGGAATGTGAAGATGAAGGATTATTATTATTATTATTGTACGGAGCTAAGACAAACCGAGGACCAGGTTCCTCCAGAAACTTCTCCAAAGATAATTAATAAGGCTTTATTTGCGTACGGGCCAGCCAGGGGAAGGTCGGGTATGGGCCTCCGCTTCACGGCCGCCATGATGTCATTGTGATGTTGGTCACACGTTTGTGTTGTGCTAGTTGTAAACGTCCGGTCGCCCATGGCAACGTGATTCTCCCACGTATCTGAGCTGACATTCAGCCGCGTTTCAATAATGAGGCATATCCACGTTTGTGGAGATGGTTTAAAAATTGGAAATATTCTATTATAAGAGCCGACATCCTTTAGACAGCAGATGATGATGATTGATGAGATTCAATGTCTCACCTTCACTGACAGGATTCTGGATCATATATGTGGTTCAGTGTGTGGATCGCAGAGATGTTTGTGTTGGCAGTAAAACAATAAAATAAATGTAAAAAAACATTACATTCATGTGAAAGATGCTCAGTGGAGAATGAAGCAAGCAAAAAAAAAAAAAAAAAAGGAATAAAATAAAATCCTCTTTGAGTTCTGATTTTTTTTACCTTTTTGTACCATGAATCACACGTATGTTTGTCCATTTAAAATATAATTTTACAACCAGTAGAGGGCAGTATGTATGTACGTCTATAACACAATAAGTAGAATTCAGATATTTGGAGATAAAATATCAAGATTTGGACCTGAATCAACACTGACTAATCAGAAACAGTGAAACCCCCCTCTGTAATCTACTCATCATGGTACAGTCCGAGTTCCTCTACCATAAAGCCAATTGGAAGCTCTCACTTCCTGCTTCTGCAGTTTGGAACATGTGACCAGCAGGGGACGCTCATTGAAGTCTTGGATAAGCAGTAAATTAACTGACATGTTGTTTAATTAACAATATGAATGATACCACCATGTTTACTGGTGTATCTTTTGTTAGCATGTTAGCATGTTCCGGCATCAGCGAGACGTGAAGGCTGTGCACTCGCGCTTAGGCGGGGAGGGCGGGTGCAGAACTAGACAGGAAGGCATCTAATTGTTTTTTTACTCCGACCAATCCGCGCCCTTCGGTGCAAGGGCACAGTTTGGATGTTTGTTTTCTCAGTCCCACGGCGGCCACAGAGCTCTGTTTAATTCCGTTCCTTTTCCTGATGACATAATGTACTGATCCCTCTGAAATTAGACGGGCCATTTCACCCAGTATAACAAAACGTGCTTCTGAACAGGATTACATACCCCATCTTTAAGTGTGCTAACAGTTAGCAGGCTAGTAAGCTTGGGTGTGAACAGTTGACTAAACATAGTCATGTGAATTGTTTCTCCACTCTTATACGATAGTTTTCTACTATTTGAATCCACAGATTGTTGAGACTGTACTTTTACTCTATTGTCTATTCAGGTTTATGTTTCCATCTCCATGTGGACCGAGTTTGTTCTTGTTAAGTATGTAGACGCCTCATCATCACACTCATGTATATTGTTTGGTTATTTCACTGTGAGTCCAGTGACAGCCTCCAGTCAGCTGGTCTACGGCGTCCCCCCACCTGCAGGTTTACTTTGCCTACTGAGGTCAGAACCTGGTCGGCTGGACATTGATGCTCCGGTTCATTCTGGAAATTCTCGATCTGGTTTAGGTCAGGACCAGTCAGAGGATTTAATCCGAGTATTATGCTGAGCTACTACTATCATCCTACTACTATCCTGGATTTCTGGGCCGGTATTTATCCTTGACCTCTGGACCAGTATATATCCTGTACCTCTGGACCAGCAGCCCTTTTGAGGTGCTCTAGCGTCTGAAAGCAGCTGGAGGGGAGGTGAGATGGATACGCCTTCATGATCTCCTTCTAATGAGAAATAATGGAGCAGATTACAGACCCGGAGACGTCTGGGTGCTGAAGGAGGACCTCTGAGTCCACGTGTGGTGGCTTCGGCTTGTATTAGTGATCTGCTCATTACGTCCCGGCTAACGGTGGTTGAGTCCCCGGAGCTCCACACAGACGGATGTTCATGAGCTCCCGGCGGTTCCCATGATTACAGCCTCCCTTCTAATTGGTGAGCTGCTCCTGGTGCAGAGAGGGGTCAAGGGAGCTAATAAAAAATACTGCAGGGCAGATTATTATGATTAATGTTTATTGATTCATCATTTTACTGTGTTGTTTCTGAAGAGACGTTTGCATAGAAATAAGTAGAAGCTGCTTCCTTTTCTCCCTGCAGGAATACCAGATCGACATCATCTTCGCCCAGACTTGGACTGACAGCCGGCTCCGGTACAACGGCACCATGAAGAGGCTGACCCTCAACAGCAACATGGTGGGACTCATTTGGCTTCCCGACACCATCTTCAGAAACTCCAAGAACGCAGACTCCCACTGGATTACGATGCCCAACCAGCTGCTGCGGATCTGGAATGACGGGAAGATCCTCTACACCTTAAGGTAAACTAGAAACCTCTTTCCTTGGTCCTCATTAGACTGCTTCAGGTCTGACGAGGACTAAATACTAGACCAAACCAGGACTTAATACTGGACCAAACCAGGACTAAATAAGAGACCAAACCAGGACTAAATACTAAACAAAACCAGGACTAAATACTGGACCAAACCAGGATGAATACTGGACCAAACCAGGACTAAGTGAATGTCCAGGGAATGCTTCTAAAATCGGAATATTTTAAATAACTTAACACATTTGTCTCAATCAGAATAAAATACCTAGTTATAAGAATAAAGCCTGATTCTGAGCATCCAAACAGAGCATGTTATTAACGCAAGCATCATCACCCTCACAGTGCTATCAGTGTGATATTAGTGTGATATTAGTCTGCAGGTAGATCCACATAACTGACAGAAAAGCAGCAAAGCTTCACATTCCAGAAGCCGGAGCCAGAACACTTAAACGTTTCATCAATTACTAAAACAGTTGCTGATTGCTCTTCTTTCCATCAAATTATTGAGTGTACAAAATGCTGAAATACTTGAATTCCCTGTGAACTCATTATGCTGTAAATATGATAACGTCTGCTGGGACTCGGCAGCACCATCATAGAACCTGGATTTACCTTCATACAAAGTGATTTATGGTATTTATGGTATTTTATGTTCTCTGAAAGCTGGACAAACACTTTCAATATGATACTTGTAATTACTTCCATCAATCCCCATCTGCTCCGAGACCACGTGAACGTGGCCTCGAGACCTGAACGTGGCCTAGGGACCTGAACGTGGCCTCGGTACCTGAACGTGGACTGGGACCCTGAACATGACAGTTTGTGATACAAACATTCGCCCAAAAAGAGCAGCAACGCAATTAGCTCGAGCCCTGAAGCACTCTGGGTAATTAGAGGTCTGGACGGCTCGTCAGTAACCAACGTCTCCATTGGTACATCGGCCCTTGTCTCCATCTTCTCATCTCTGTCCTGGTTCCCATCTTTGTCTCTGTCTTCTCGTCTCTATCGTCTCTGTCTTTTTGTCTCCGTGCTGGTCTCCTTCCTTGTCTCCATCCTCTCGTCTCCATCCTGGTCTCTGTTTCCTGGTCTCTGTCCTGGCCTCAGTCCTGGTCTACATTTTTTTCATCTCTGTCCTTGTATCCATCCTGGTCTCCGTCTTCTGGTCTCTGTCTTCAGGTCTCTGTCCTTTGGTCCCAGTCTTCTCGTCTCCGTCGTTGTCTCTGTCCTGGTCTCCGTCCTGGTCTGCATCTTCTCGTTTCCGGCCTTGGCTTTGTCCTGTTCTCCATCCTAGTCTCTGTCCTGGTCTCTGTCCTGGTCTCCGTCCTGGTCTCCATCCTGGTGTCTGTCCTGGTTTCTGTCCTGATCTCCAGACCTGTGATGGTTCGGGATGGTTGTGTGTCCTGGTGGTTTACATGCAGCGCTGCAGGATGTTGTGTTTCTGACCAACAGGAAGTGGGCGTCGCCATTAATTCCCTCCGCTGAGGATAATGCCATGCAACACCGGTGGCGTTATGTCTACGTTCCTCATGTTTACTCGTCTCCGTCGTCTCGAGTCACAGTGCTGATTCTCACACAGCTCCACTTCCATCATTAAATCTGCTGAAATGTCGTATTAATTATGCGTCGGCCGCCGCAAACGGAGATGACATTTAGTGATGTCACGGCGCTCCCACATGCTTCGCATCATACCCCCCTCCATGTTTTAATGAGGCTGGAGAACCCTCCTCCTCCAATCATCAACAGTAAAATATAATGTTGGGCTAAAAACTGGACCAAACCAGGACCAAATAATGGACCAAATAATGGACCAAATACTGGACCAAACCAGGACCAAATACTGGACCAAACCAGGACCAAATAATGAACCACACCAGGACCAAATATTGAACCAAATCAGGACCAAATAATGGACCAAACCAGGAATAAATATTGGACGTAACCAGGACTTAATACTGGTCTGAACCAGGACCAAATGCTGAACTAAACCAGGACCAAATGCTGGACCAAACCAGGACTTAATACTGGACTGAACCAGGACCAAATGCTGAACTAAACCAGGACCAAATGCTGGACCAAACCAGGACTAAATACTGGACCGGACCAGGACCAAATACTGGACCAAACCGGGACCAGGACCAAATACTAGACCAAACCAGGACTAAATACTGGACCAAACCTGGACTAAATACATGTTCACTTGGTTGTTATTGAATGAGTGTCTCAAACTTGCAGTGACCACTCTTCCTCCTCCTCTTCCTCTGCCTCTTCCTCTTCCAACTCTTGCTCCTCACTCTGTTATGAGTCTTATGAATTAGTCCGCTCTCTAATTACTTGGTTTCCAGCGGCGGCTGATAAAAGTCAGACGTCCACCTTTTAATTGTTCATTTCAAATAATCCCTCACGTGGATGTTCTGTCTAATCATATGATCTCACAGCCATGCAGTCATGTCAGGACATGAACACACAGAACAGGGGGCTGCAAATGAAAATGAAAGCCTAAAACTGTTCAACTGCAGGGCAAACTACTACTGAACCTGGCTGTTTGCTCACAAAGAACTCGAAGGAATTATTGTTCGCAACTACATGTTTTTGTTTAGAAACAATAACTTGTTCACATTTTTGCCTTTTACAGGCAGCGGGGGAGGGGAGAGAAGGGGAGGGGCCTAGTGGACCTGAGTGAGCGGAGTGAGAGAGGTGGAGAGGAGCGCTGCGCAGGAGGACTGAGAGAGACGCTGCGCTCACACAAACTCTGTGAAGAAATCCCAGTGATTTGCTGAACTTATAGAAGAGAAACTACAAAGAAAATATTGATCTCATCACGCTAGTATCAATCCAATACCAATACTCAACTTGGTATCGATACTATCGATATTTGGATCTATCTACCCCTAACAACAACGGCTGTTTCTAAAGTGTGAGCAGGTCGAGTCAATCGACTCATCAGGAGAAAACAAATTCCATAACATTTAATTGGACCTCAACATCGACGTTCATCGTTCATTACGTACAATCTGAACTAATTCACGTTCAAGTACTTACAAATGTGTTAAGTTCAAAGTTCACAGAAAAATGAACGTGTCCTTTTGAACTTGTTCATGCACTACACTGCACGGTAGACATTTATGTCTAAACTGATTGGAGGCCGTGCAATGTGGGAACCCGCAGAAACACCGGTAGAATGTTAAAAATTATATAATCTTAGAGGTTTTAAATCTTCATCAGTTCAACATACGAACAAAACACATGAAAACGTTTCTTATTAACCTCAAAACCGAATTAATGCTGCGTTTCTCTCTGTTGCTTTGTTTCTATTTCAACCTATTTTAACCGTAAAGTGACTTTGAGTACTATGAAAAGCACTTAATATATATAATAACTTAATAATTTAATATAAATAAAATGTTTTATTATTATTATTATTAATGGACTCTGTTGATCTAAAACCTCATCGTCAGTTTTGCAATTATACTTAAAAAAAAGAAAGTAAGAAAAGTGGTAAAAGGGTTGATTTTATTTTTCTGGTTCTGAGAAGCAAGATGTTTCCATATGAAATGTTTTTTACAGGTTGAAGTGTTTTGTTCACTTCTAACGGCCTTGAGGGGAAACCAAGAAGCAATCTGAAGAGAAACGAGCTGCAGAGGGCAGAATCTCCGTTGACCTCTGACCTCCAGGACTAAAACTGAAACAGGGTCTCACAGCTGCCTTGCTAAGTGAATCTGGTCCTCAAATCCGACATTAATAGTGCACAATTTCTCGTTAAAACTGATTCCTCTCTCCAGGCTCAATAGGGTTACAAAATGGAAAGAAGTCGAACCTTTAACCCTAGTACTTTTACCATCCAGACCAATTAGAAGCTTGAATCTTCCATCCTTTAAGCTCCTTTAAGCTCCATTCTCTCTGCTGGCCACCAGGGGGCGGCGACTCTCTGGTTGTATAGAAGTCTTGGACCGAAAGTAATTGTAGGGTTTAGGCATTCTGTGAGTAGAGCTAGTTGTAAAATGTAGTCTTGTCTCTGATACCTTATGTAAATTCTTGTGAAGCTGTTCCTACTGAGTGGGCAATCACCTAGTTTTGGCCATCTCAGCTGTAGTCAATAGACTTGACTGGAGGGAGGGGCTAAACCTGCTTGAGGTAAACCAAGCACTTAAGAGGCCGTCCACACGTACCACAACCAACTTTTTTTCTACGTTTTTCCTTGGCGTTGTTTCAAGAAAATATGCGTCCAGACGAATCCACTGAAAATGACTCAGTGAATATTCCAGGCCCTATAAACAATAAGCATCAACAGCTGCCACCCTAAGGACCTTGATGAGGCGTTGTCACACGTTGTGTGTCTCTCGGCTCCGTTTTTTTCATATGGTGGCCCTAATAAGCCGTCGTACAGACGAGCAGAATATCTGCTATGAGCACGTAGGCCGCAGTTGTTGTTGTTGTTGTTGTTATGAGAAATTGTGGGGGAAACAGTCAGGCTCGAGGGTTGAGGGGCGGGCGGATGATGTCATCGTATGCATTTTTGGCGTCTTCACGAAAACGAACACGAAACGGAGGGGTGCCATTTTTTTCTTTTCCACCCTGAGAGCCGGTTTTAAAAAACTGCGTTTACAGGTAGCAAAAACGCTGGATCCGTATGGACAGTCGGCCGAAACACACAAGATGCGTTTACACTCAAAAAACATTTCCGTCTAGAGGGGGCCTAAGAGTTTGTCACCACAGCGTCAGGACAGTCGAACAAAGACTGTTGAACAAAGACAAGGGAGTCTATCTGTGGGAGTCCATTGAGGAAGTCCATCTAGGAAATCATAACAACTCAACCATCACCCATTGCAGCCATGTGTCCTATCCCAGTAAGGAAGGATCAAACTGGAGAATATTTCACCAGAGACCTGAGGTCGAGGCTGTAACCCATCCAATCTCTGACCTCACACTTTCCCCCTCTCCACCCACCCACCGGGCTGGGAACCAACTTGACCCTGTGGCACAGGTCACATGGAATAGTTCTATGTCCAAACCCTGTTCTCTGGAAACCAGGTCTCTCAAGGCTCAGCACTAGGACTGCTTCTGTTCTCATTATACACTGGATCACTAGGCTCTGTAATCGCATCAATGGGTTCTCGTACCATTATTATGCAGATGACACCCAGCTGTTCCTCTTTTTTCCCCCAACCTCCGACACCCACATTGCAACTCGCATCTCGGAACGCCTGGACAACTGCGCATCACTTCAAGCTTATGCTGCATAAAACTGAACTCCTCTTCATCCCGGGGAGAGACTACACTCACTTGGACCTGTCGGTCACTGTCGAGGACATCACAGTATTGCCTTCATCAACTGCGAGTAACCTTGGTGTAATCCTTGATGATCAACTATCCTGCACCCCCAACATCACTGCTGTGGCCCGATCCTGCAGATTTGCCCTCTAAAATAGCCGAAGGATTCAGACTTTCCTCACAAAGGATGCAACGCAACTCCTGGTCCAAGCACTGGTCATCTCCCGCCTTGTCTACTGCAACTCTCTCCTGGCTGGACTGCCGGCCTCGGCAACTAAACCATTGCAGCGTATCCAGAATGCTGCAGCACGCCTTGTCTTCAATCTACCCAAATTCTCCCATGTGACCCCCCTCCTCCGTGACCTCCACTGGCTCCCTGTTGCAGCCTGCATCCAATTCAAGACGATGGTACTGGCCTTCAAGACCATGTGTGGAATGGCACCCATCTACCGCCTGGTACCGCCATCGCTAAAATCAAACATGGTCGCTCAGCAAAGTCCCGACTCTTCTCTGTTTCTGTCTCTTTCTCTGTTCTGGCACCTCCGTGGTGGAACGAACTCCCGACCAATGTCAGGACAGAAGAGTCACTTGCCATATTCCGCAACTGCAACTACCACTCTGCATTGCATGACTCACCTGCACCCCCGCCCCCCTCCCCCAAAAATAAAATGCGCTTGCATGTTCTTAGCTATAGCACTTTGATCATAGCACTGTTGTACTTCAGGTATCCTTGCTGATCAGCTACTACTTTACTCAGATGAGGACCTAACACTTGTTCTACTTTTTTGCTCTTACTCTATTGGCAATGATATGTTGTGGTTACGACAAATGTACTTATTGTAAGTCCAAAAGCGTCTGCTAAATGCCCTAAATGTAAATGGATCATCAGTTGATCCAGGTGAACCGGTGACCATGTTAACTGGTGATGTTCAGCTGGTAGTAACTTCACTAAACGGTCGGCGTCAAACAGGGATGGGTTTAAATTAGACTCCGACATGTTCTGTTGGTGTTTTCAGCAGCTAAGAGTCACCAGTAAACATGGTCTCCAGTTGGAATAGAACACCGGTGGGGTGTATAAACGTGGTCTGTTCCTTCATGTGAGACCTGGTCTGGTTCTGTGTTCTCTCTCCAGACTGACCATCAATGCTGAATGTCAGCTGCAGCTTCACAACTTCCCCATGGACGAACATTCATGTCCGCTCATCTTCTCCAGCTGTGAGTATCTCCACGGTGACCCACCATCTCCACGGTGACCCACCATCTCCACGGTGACCCACCATCTCCAGCTGCTGCAGCCCCGATGCATGGCAGCGACTGAAAGACATATACAACATAACCACACGGACACACATAACTGTCAGAAAGAGAAGAAAATCCATTAATAACTTTCATTAATTATCATGAATAACTATCATTAATTATCATTAATCATGAATGACTATCATTATCATTAATCA
Source organism: Chelidonichthys spinosus (assembly GCA_029853015.1). Lineage (NCBI taxonomy): Eukaryota > Metazoa > Chordata > Actinopteri > Perciformes > Triglidae > Chelidonichthys > Chelidonichthys spinosus. Next base: position 18,324,961 of record CM056826.1, read on the forward strand.
CTGCATGATTAATCATTAATAACCATCATTAATTATAATTAATAACTATCATTAATTTTCATTTATCATGACTAACCATCATTAATTATAATTAATAACTATCATTAATTTTCATTTATCATGAATGACTATCATTATCATTAATCACTGCATCATTAATAACCATCATTAATAACCATCATAAATAACCATCATTAATAATGATCATAAATAATTGACTGTCATTAATTATCATTAATTATTAATAACTGCATCATTAATTATCATTAATCATTCATTACAGTATTGGTGATTATCATTTCTGAATCATGAATTGCTATATAATTTCTGCAACAAGCCCTCCAACTCATACGACCAAATAGGTCGTGTGTCACGTCCTCAAATACGACCTCTGGGAGCGTACGTTAGATGAGCACTCCTACTGGTGACATAAGAGCATTGCATATTGCGTGGATTAATCCTCGACGTGCGTATTGCGGAGATCTTCCACAACGACGATAGTAGTGGCTGGAACTTCATTGGACTAATGAAGGTAAGTACAGTAAATTGTGTTTAAGGGTTAGGGTTAGGTCAACGTGTGGGGAGGGGTCTCTGCCGATGATTGACGGGGGGCGATCGTCCGCGCGGGGGGGGGGGGGGGGGGGGGCAGTACGCATTACAGTAGTATTCTGTGCAAAACGTCAGATAATTTCAACACATGCCAATTGGTCCCGTGAAAAAAAATTAAACCCGGACATTTTCATGAATTCGGCTCTTATTACGTTTTTTTTTGATTGGAGAAGAAGGTCAAAGTTCATCAGTGACGTCTCATCTGAGACACCGGAGTGTCGGTATTTACTTGACCGCTAGAGGGCGCGCTATTTTGAAACGTAACATATGGTCATAATTCGGTGCCTGACACACGACCTATGTGGTCGTTTTCTCGAGGAGGACAGTCTGAATTAATTATCATAAATGGTTAACTGAATCATTAAAAACTGAGTCATTAATTACTTAGTTTTGTTAATTTATGAATCATTGTTTATTGTATAATTTATGACTGAATCGAATTGTATAGTGTATAGTTAATTGGTGAATAGTTAATGAGTGAATAATAAATTGGTGAATAGTTAATTTGTGAATAGTTAATTAATGAATCATGAATTAGTGAATTATTAATTACTGTAGCATTGTTACCGTATCACAAGTCAAACCTGTACAAAGTATCCATTGTGATGAATTTGCATGTCCATCAGTTCCTTGCATTCGTAGGTCACCATGGCAACAGGTAAAGTTGTGACTCAGCAGAAGCTCCACATGGCGACACGTCTAAAGCTTCTGCTTTCTTCACGTTGGGAACTAGAGTCTCAAACGACATCATTTATAGCAAATGAGAAAATGTGGCGAATGTTAATGGAATAGATTCATCAGGCAGGTGTGAAAACAATCAGACGTCTGCGCTCGCTGCTAATGTTTCTGTTAATTGCATGGCTATTACATCAAACCGCTATCAGGCAACATCATCACGCCGTTAGCCTTCCTCATGTTTGAGATCTGCCGTCACACCGAAGCACACACGGGGAATCATTAACCCGTCGTTAAGGTCCTGTGATCGATCTGTAAGAGCAGTGCCCGGCTCGCCACGCGTCAGGTGAAGGACACACACACGCGCACACACATCAAGATGGATTCAGGACGTTACTGAGGCAGCGCTTCCCTTTAATCAACTTTCCTTCTGCCTCCGTCTCTGGACGTCTCTTCATTAGCCGGCCGCCGGCTGCAGACGGATGTTTCCGTGGCTGGCCTCAGGTCTGTCTCAACAGGACATCTATCATTGGGATGTGTAGCGCCGACGGACACACACACACTGTAACACACACACAGTAACACACTCACACACTCTCTGTGTAACAGATGGATACCCACGTGACGAGATGATCTACAAGTGGAGGAAGAACTCTGTGGAAACTGCAGACCAGAAGTCGTGGCGTCTCTACCAGTTTGACTTTATGGGTCTGAGAAACACCACGGACATCATCCAGACCACCGCAGGTACTACACTGTCATCCTTTTTATTTATCTTTTACATCATTTCATCATTTCCTCTGGTGTAATCAGAGTGAGGACGTTAAATGTTTGTCATGTAGTCTGTCTCTACCTGTCTGTCTGTATGTCTGTCTCTACCTGTCTGGCTGTCTGTCTCTCTGCCCTCCTAACGTTACCACTCCTCTGAAGGTTGCTAGCTTGTTTTGCTGCATCCTGCCGCGGTGACATCACAGTGTGTCGTTCTAACACAGGTGACTACGTGTTGATGACGGTGTACTTTGACCTGAGCAGAAGGATGGGCTACTTCACCATCCAGACCTACATCCCCTGCATCCTCACTGTGGTCCTCTCCTGGGTCTCCTTCTGGATCAAGAAGGATGCCACGCCAGCCCGAACCGCTCTAGGTACGGTGGTCTGGTTCCCGGTGGTTTGTTGACATTTTCTCAGTATTTCCATGTTTTTCTTCATTTTCAGGCTGGATTTGTTTATTTGCAGCTCGTTGTTTAGAGGTAAATATTTCTAGCTTAAAAGCTGTGATGCTAACGTTAGCAAAGGAGCTAAGCTAGATGCGGAGGTGTACCACATATTTTCACATGCTGCTTTTACTTTTTAATGATTTGATGAATAAAATTAAGAATCACTAGAGAGACACTGTTCAGAAAGGCAATAATAAAATCCTTTTTGTTGAAACAGAAACGTCTCTCCCTACATACACCACACTCCATTGGAAAAACTGTCATTTTACAGCATCACAGATGAAAAGGAATAAAACTCACCAAAACCAAATTGGTTGATCTTTACACTCTTTTCAATAATCTCCAGCTCTGGTTTGGTCTGACTACATTATAAATTAAGTGTCAGCATCATTGGGGAATTAAGGGTTCATTTTGACCAAACCTGAGTTGATTGGTCAATCAAACAACTAATTAAGGTTTTTATCAATGGAGTCTGGTGTATTTGGTTAGAGCGATACAGCTGCTGTTTCTGTTTAAACAAAAACGTGTTTTTCATAATGAGACACTTAATAACAACAACCAGCGCAAGATGTAGTTTCTCACTTTACACTGTGATTTATGACATTGAGCGTTTTTTAAATTATCTTTTTAACCTTTTTTTCCGGCTTCTGAATCACTTTGTCATCCTGGATAGTTCCTTCAAACATAGTGTCAAATGTTTTCCTGCATCGTTAAATCACTTTGTGTTTTTCCACAAAAATCAGATATTTCATCAGTGACAGTTTTACTTCAATGGGAATGCTGACAGCTCATTGGAGTAGCAGATGGTGGCAGGGCTTAGCCACAGGTCAATTAAAAAGAATTGGAAAAAGTGAGTTATGTAGCTAGTTTCTACATCCACCATGCTTTCATGCTACAGCGTTGGTTAAAAGTTAGTAATTACACTAAGAAGCGAGTCGAAGGCTGGTTGGAAGGCTAACGGCTATTCTTCCCGAAAGCTGAGGAAGGGTCGTTAAAGAAGTGATAAAATGCCAGTGCAACTTGCTAGCTCCACCATACTTTCATGCTGCAGGTGTAGATTGTAAAAAGCACCACATGAACTGCTCAGCTTGGTTTTACGTTAGGTTGCCACATAGCCAGAATTGTTGATTGATTTTAACTTACCGTTTGTGGCGGCCGTTACCCTTTCAATTAGCTTACGCGAATCACGAATGCTAAAGAAAAGAAAAATGGATCTCTTCCCAAATGAATGAGCACTATGAATCCGTCTCCTCTGCTGCTTAAAGAAGGGGAGAACAAACGAGCAGACATGTGGGCTGATTGCAGAGGACAGGAAGCGGCGTGGGAGGAAGGACAAAGCCTTCAGGTGTAGGAAAGCTCCGGTCTGACCCGTAAGAACGGATCGTTAGAGCGCTTGGCTGAACCTAAGAGCTTCTTCAGTGAAGAGCTTGCATACGTTGAAACGTTTCTGTTTGACACGTCATGGTTTTTCCTCTTCACGTCAGGAAATCTGAACCCTGAAACCAGCTGTTGATCCTTAACTCTTCCGACTTTATGCATCGTCATAAAGACCGGCAAGTGTAATCACTGTGGCGAGCAGAGGCTCAAGGAAAAAGTGAGGTGGTCGCCTGAAATAGACAGGGACAGCTTGTTACCATGGGAACCCCGGTGAAACGGTTGTGGATGTGTTTTTTTTTCCTTCTCTATAATGCTCATGGAGGAGGAGATGGGAGAGACAGTGGGAATAAAGAAATCAACCCAGAGACGCCAGAGGACTCGAGGTCTATCTCATGATGTTTGTTTCCAAAATGACACTAGATTAGCAGCTAAATTACACTGGGAACGTAAAGATAAACATCCGGTTTTGAAGAGTGAAGCCAACACTGAAGTACCTTAAAGTTGCATTCTCTCTGCTGGCCACCAGGGGGTGGCTCCTCTCTGATTGTATAGAAGTCTATGAGAAAATGAGCCTACTTCTCTCTTGATTTATTATCTCAGCAAACATGAGTTTATGGTCTTAATCTGTAGTTTCAAGTCTTCTTCAATCCAGCATGATGTTCATTTACTACATTATGGTCCATTTAGAGTCAAACAGACCAGAAAGCAGCGGATGCTTTAGGGGGCGGGGCTTACCCGCTGATTGACAGGTCGCTACCAAGACTAGTGCTACCAATGCAGTTAGCTATTAAGATGACTTTAACACTTAGCTGTAAAGTTGACCTTGAACTATGAAACTAACTTTGTTAGCAGCTTCAACACCAAAATCCACATGGATTCAGATATGGTAAGGGTGCTGCTCTGCCAGCTTGTGTTCTTCAGACCCACCTGTCGTTCCTCCACAGCCCAAATATAGTCACTTCCTTCTAATGGTTGCAAAAATACAAGATGGCAATGAGTAAAATGCTGAACTGGAGGCTTCAAAACAAAGGAGGAAACGTTTTTTTGCTCTGCCTTCTAGTGGCCAAAAAAAAATTAAACAGTTTTAAGGTGTCAAAACAAGCACCCTTTTGATAGAAAAGGGAGAACATATAACGATAAACCTGCTGTATCTGAATATAGTTCTCCCGTACTGAGTGCAGGTTTCTGTCTGTGGAGGTTTCACTCTGATTTGTTTTGAACATCCAAGAATATCAGGCAGGTCAGAGCTTTGCACATTGTCCCAAAAAAAAACAACTTTTTTTAACTTGAAACCTTCCAGCAACGTTGCAGAATAATTGGTCTCTGCTTTAAATCACACTGTTCGTCTCCTTCCTGAGTTGTTACTGATGTGAGCACCAACATGCACCGTTGTTTGGGGGGTTTGGCTTAAATCCCGGTCTAACCTTCATCCTGCCCCCCTGGTGGCCTGCAGGTATCACCACGGTGCTGACGATGACAACCCTCAGCAGTGTGGCGAGGACATCGCTGCCCAGAGTCTCCTACGTCACCGCCATGGACCTCTTTGTCACCGTCTGCTTCCTGTTCGTCTTCGCCGCTCTGATGGAGTACGCCACGCTGAACTACTACTCGTACAGCGCTTGCCGGCCCGGGTGCATGGAGCCAAAACCGTCGGTGAGTCCAATCTATTCTAATTTATATTTGCAGATGAAATATTCACTAGTAATAATATTAAATATTCAAGCAAAATTCCTTAAATTAACTTGATTTTCTTTTTTTGTATGTATGTTAAATTTTCAATAGAACAGGATATTCACTGATTATATGACCTCCAAAAATTTAAAAGATATATTGTTGGTGAAAATGCTAATAATAAAAAAAAAAAAAAATAAATATATATATATATATATATATATATATATATATATATATATATACACACTGTATATATATATACATATTTTTTTTGTCTTTAGTTTTTCGACATTCAGTTACAACTACATGGAGTTTGTATTTTAATATTTCCATGTGAAGCATTGACTACATATTTGGGTTAAGCCAGGTCAGCTGACTCTTTTTGTTCCCAGAACTACTCCATCCTTGATGTGAGGCCTCCGCACACAGTCGTGGCGCTGAACGCCCTCTACTGGCAGGACTTCGAGGACACTTGTGTCTACGAGTGTCTGGATGGCAAAGACTGCCAGAGCTTCTTCTGTTGCTTCGAGGAGTGCAAAGGTGGCGGCTGGCGGAGAGGCCACGCCCACCTAGACCTGCTGGACCTGGATGCGTATTCCCGCATCTTCTTTCCCACCTCCTTCCTGCTGTTCAACATCGTCTACTGGGTGGGCTACCTCTACCTTTAGCACGCCGCGGGAGCACCACGGGACAGGAAGTAAACAGTTTCCCACACTGCCTGGAGACCAAGGAATGGTAGCATCGGCAGGTACGTTGATACCAAGTGGGACAGATTCCCTTCGGCATGCAGAAGACGGGCAGATGAGGAGGAGGACGTGTGGTGATGAACACGGATGGACGGTGGAAGCTTTCATAGTGCCTTCCTCCGGAGGGGTCTATCTGCTGCTATAATCAGGAAATGATGATTTACGGCAGTCTGGCTCTCTGTGAAATGAACATAAAACCACCACTGCTCCAGCCGTCAGGCGTGACGCTCCCCTCCTGGTCGCAGCTCACCATCAGCAGCCATCAGCAGCCAATAATAACCTAAACGTGTGCTTCGTTGTATTTTCCTTTTTCACTGGGATGATTTCACCTGTTATTTTATTTATTTATTTATTTATTTATTTATGTTTTGTTTGTTTGCTGACAGGCACACATACCAGGATGAACTGCCGTGATTACAACAGGAAGCGATACTCACAAGGACGCTTTTTTTTTTTTTTTTTTTTTAATGCCTCTCCTTTTTAAAGCGTATATTGGGATATTTTTTTGGAAATAGGTTTTATTGGCTTTTCTTTGCCCGAGAGCGTTGATACCACTCTCACGTCTGCATGCTAAATATGGAGCTGCAGATTGTTTGGAAGAAGTGGACGTACCTATCATTGGTCGGGACAAGTTTCCTTTTCGAAATTAAACATTATAAACATGCACAACCCGTCATATCTTCCACCTATTATAACACCTATTATAACATCCATCCATTTTCTACCGCTTATCCTGTATTCAGGGTCGCGGGGGGGCTGGAGCCGATCCCAGCTACCTATTATAACAATAACATGCAAAATAATTAAATAGCTAGCTAACTATTTACCTATCTAACCTATCCAGCTAACTAGATACCAAGCTACCTAGATACCCAGATACCTTGATACCAAGCTACCTAGATACCTACCTCACTAGATACCAAGTTATCTGGATACCCAGACACCTATCTAACTAGATACCAAACTAACTAGATACCTAGATGCCTATCTAACTCAATATCAAGCTACCTAGATACCTATCTAACTAGATACCTAGCTACCTAGATACCCAGATGCCTATCTAACTCGATATCAAGCTACCTAGATACCTATCTAACTAGATACCTAGCTACCTAGATACCCAGATGCCTATCTAACTCGATATCAAGCTACCTAGATACCTATCTAACTAGATACCTAGCTACCTAGATACCCAGATACCTAGATACCAAGCTAACTAGATACCTAGCTACCCAACTAACTAGCAAATAGATACCTTACTAACTAGCTACCAAACTTACAAGCTACCTAGCCAGTCATCCGTCTCCAGAGCTGCGTCCTCTCTCTTCCTGGTGAGCTGCTTCATCACACTCCGTCCCCCACTGACGCTTGTCGTCACCATGACAACTAACAACAACCACCAGCTTCGTTTGTACGAGTCACATGACCTCTGAGAATCATTCTCTGTCCGTTCTACTCTGTTTCTATTTTCCATTTGGCTTCATATTCAGCGTACCGATGGCGTTCCTATAGTGGTATCAATGTTCTCATCTAAATGTCTCATCTAACTCCTTAAAAGGATTGTGACTATTAGTGATGTATTGATTACTATGTATTTTTGATTGTGTTGTGGAGGTTTTTGAGGTTGTAAGGCTTGATTATAATGGAGACGGGCGGCGTGACGAAGCGGTTTCTCATATCTACTAAGATGAGAGCGACGGCGAGGGAACGGAGGCAGCCAGGCGTATAATCCAAGTGTTGCACAGGTTCTGCCTGTGTGTTGATGTTGCACAGCAGCCACTTCCTCCTCCTCCTAACTCACTCCACGCCACACATCGTGAACGGGCAAAATAATAGTTTTCTTTTCCTTTCAGCGGATGAAATCTAACGGCTGTCATCTTTTACGTGCCTCCAGGCTCAGATCTGATTATCCTACTTGTCTGGACTCTTGTTTGCGTGCAGCAGACGTTTAAACGTCACCCTGAAGAAGTCGTAATGCATTTGGAGATAGAATTATAGTTTTAATATGGACTGCTTGTGCTATGATTAGATTTCCCTGTGTTTTGGATTTGGCATTAGCGACCAGTGAATTGCCTTAGTGTAGCCGCCCAGACCTGAGGTGAAATACATATTTACCTCTGATAATGACCTCGGTGAGGGGGGGCGACCTCCGCTCCGTGACGGCTACTTCATTTGTCTCGGAGTAAACCTAAGTGGAACTTTTTATATACTTTCTTTTTCACCTGATTTCTTCTTATTATTGTAGTTGTTATATATGTGCCAAATATCTCACAAATGTGCCCAGTAATTTGTTTTAAGGCCAGTTTGAACTATAACAGTTTCACTAATATCTTTAGATACTGCACATACAGTATAAAGGCTAAGCCCCGTCCCTTCCTGTGTCCACATAGGAACTTATTCCGGAATAAATATGTACATTAGTCAACACAGAGGCGACTATTTTCTGATCCTGTTACCTCATTTCCACATCTGGTGTTTGTCAGTAACAGAAAGTCTCAGTCCGCGTCGTATCATTTAGTTAGTGTGAAACTGTCGTGAAACTGACATAAACTATGTCACCAACACGGCAGTAGGCTTGCCTAGTTAGCAAGGTAGCTAACTTAGCTAGGTAAGTCACCAACCCGGCCACTAGCCTGGCTCGCTAGCTAGCTAAATTAGCTAGTTACGTCACTAACACGGCCATTGAATTGTGTTGTTAGCAAAGTAGGTAACTTGGCTAGTTAAAACCCCAACACTGCCTTTAGCTCGTCTGGCTAACTTGCCAGCTAACTTAGCTTCATTCCATCACTATTGTAACCTTAACCTAATGTTATCTTAGTTGATTCAAAATAAAGCCCCTTGATGGTCCACTGGAAGGGGGCGGGGCTAAGCCTCTTGGCCTTTGGTGGTGAAAACCCTTAAAGAAACATTTCCTCCCCAGATGATCATATGTAGCTCAGTGACTCACTTGGTGTTACCTTGAATTCTTGAAGAAAGCAATTTTTCTCTCACGTCGTATGTTCACTACTGACACATGTATCGTCACTAAACACTAAACATAAACAGAAGGTGTGGAGGAAATACATATACATATATAGTTAAACCTTTTGGTAACAATTCCTTCTTCAGGCCACCAGATGGTGCTATTTATTCTGGTGTGGTCATGGGTAGGGTCAGCTAATTGTTTTTGAACCATTACTTGTCAGAGATAGTCTGTCCATGTACATAAAAAAGTAAACGCAATATATGTTACACATGCGTATCGCAAAATGTTTAAAATCGCAATACGATTAAATGGTGACATCATCGATGTCATATGAAATTGGGGGTCTCTGGAAAAGTAGTTAGCTTGTCGTCTTCCAGACAGACCTAACAAAGCATGACTTCACACTTTTAACAAATTGTCTTCATTATGTATTTCCATATTACTTATTCAATTTCAACACAAATCACATAGGATGTTTATTTAGGATTCAAAACGGTGAATTTTGCTATAATATGACTTTTGGATTATTCTGCAACTTGACTTTTCTTCAAGAGTTGAAGGGATCTTTGGATGGTTAACTGATGTCAAAAGGTCATTCTGGGGCTGAACTATCCCTTTAAGGAGTAAGAGAAGTGTGGTATAAAGCAGTTAGTATTTCACAGTCTCCAGGGTTCACATGATGTTAGTTTGCAGGGGTCATAGTTAAGAACAATAAACTCTGCCTGTTGTGCCTGCAGACAAACCAGATGCTGAATCTCACCAACACTTGACGCCGGTTTTTCTAACTGTCTTTTATTCAGTTGATCATACTTCATAACAACTAATGTGGTGTTTAGATGGCCACAATGTGAAGACGATTGTTTTCTATCTGTTACCAGTTTTAACAGTGTTTGTCTGCTGACGGACGAAGGGCGATGCAATAAGGTCGCGTGGGTGGTGCTATACTATACAATAACTCTGGCATCACCACGGTACTACGTTCTGGTTAAACCTGATCAAAGTGGACCGAGATCCTAGACTGGTTCCCCTTCACCAGCTGAACCTCCGGGATGAACCCGTGGGTGCGTTTGTGGTCTGCTGATACAAACTAGCATCCCTGACTGTTAAAAACCCATCGACTAAACTCATCCACGTCTCACCGCGTCATCGGTCCAAGTAGCAACAGCTGCCGTATCGTTTCACTTAGCTTGTCATTTTCTTGCATTGAAGACTCACATGTTTAAAGGTCAATTGTGTGTGGGTGTTACTTTTGATTTACAGGGTTTATGTAGAACATTCACTGATGGTTCAACCCAGTCTCACAGCAGTTCCTAAAATAGTCATAAATGTCATAAAGGTTGTCGTCTAAAGCTAACGTTGGTATTCGTTTTTTTTTTTTATCTAAACCTAACATTGTTTTTTTGTCTAAAGCTAACATTTTTTGTCGAAAGCTAACGTTGGTTTTGTCATCTAAAGCTAACGCTTTTTTGTCTAAATCTAACAGCATGTAGTTTTTTAAGCCATGACATTCATTTTGTAATGTAATCTCGGCCCAACTGAAATACGTACGTTTTTAAGTCGTGTTGAGGGACACGCAAAAAAAGGAAAACTAGTGTCCGTGAACACGACTCGATATATTTGAACTTCTAACGAACTGTGAGACTGTGTCCTTTATTTAATGTAGCAACATGTCTGATTGGACAGAATCAAATGAATGTGCCTTTAAAATGACAGCGGAATTTTCTCAGTGCCATTTGGAGTCCAGAAGCTGAATTCCTCCCTCGCGGTCATATTTACTGTTGGTTTGGCTTCACGCTCGCCCAACTGGAAGGTCCACATCGTTGGGTATTATCTCTCCAGACAACAAGAGAGCAAAGGGGGAGGGGGGTAAACACAGGAGGCGTTTAGTCTAGGATCTGATCCCAGGCCAGTATGTATGACCTGTGTGTGTGTGGGGCTCCAGATTGGACCGGAGAACCAGCTCTGGGCCCCCTGTGGAGGCGATGATGATGTGATCAGCAGGACTTATGTGGGCCATTGGAGGGACTGACATGTTTCTGTCAGTCACTAATGTTTATGTAAATCCCTCATTCTTAAATTCTGTCTCATATACGTACAAAATCTTGGTCTTGGTGGCGTTTTGGTGATTTGAAGTAGGAACGTTGTTTTGAAGCGTAGTGGTGACGAAGAAGCCAAAGACGTGTTTGTATTTATTCTGATTGTTTGAGTCACGTTGCAGGACGTTGTTGTGTTTCGACTTCAACTGTGAAACAATGAACCTTCATCCCTCGTTTAGTATTATTAGTGCAGCTTTATAGTTAAACAGGCTGCAGTGGATTTATTATTTCAACAGTGATGCATCTTATTTTTAGTATCTTCTTCTATAATACTCTACTGTACTTTTCTTCTTCCTTTTGTGTTTTCATGTGTGACTTCTGATTGGTCGGTGTTGAGGTCGTACTAATAACAACTGGTGTCCGTGAGTCGGGTTGTTTTGATGAAATTTCTTTCCATCCGTTTCTGATGTATCCCATGTTATTTTCATATCAATGGTTATTTTGGAATAAAGGTTTGTTTTTAGTATAAATGAACATTCGCCACTTCAAAATGTCTCGGATGATGTTTTAATTGAAGCTGCAACGTCTTTCGTCTTTTTACATTCACAACAGCTTTTACAGAATATTGTTAGAGAGCTGGTTAATTCAGAAAAATGGAGCAGGTTTTTTTCTCAAGCGAATGTAATACGCTTCCATAGAAACGTGTGTTATACTTCTGTTTTGTTTCTATGGCAACACATTCTAAAAGGACATTAAAATACAATCAAACAGTAATTTAAGAGAATAGAAAATAAAGCTAAAAAAAAGAATAAGATATATATACAAGACTTAAAGTTGCTGCGTAGGAAATTATTTACTAAAAGTCTTCTTGATTTAAAAGAAGTGAGTTGCAGCTGCAGTTTTGACCCAGACCAGAACCAGACGACCCGAGAGATCTGGATGGATAGTTGTACGTTTATCTGCTGCCTCTTTGCTAAATGTTGCTGCTGTTGTCTGTGTTGTGTTGGAGATCCAGATCGCAGACACAGGATGTCCCATGCTGGCAGGGGTCAAGGGTCATGCTGTACTGAACAACCGAGGTGAGAAGATCACAGTAATTAAATTCAATGAGTTGATGCATTGAATTTAACCAAAACAACAACAGAGTCGTCTCTCCTCCGTTCATTGGCGCTGTGGCGACCGTCCACTCACCTGGCCCGCTCGGCACTATCAATTGTCAGTTGCCATGGTAACAGTTCTTTTTGACATAACGGAGTGGTGGTAGAGTGGAAGATCTGATGGCAGGCAGTGACTCTGCTTTGTCTGCAGGCCTTGACTGCACGGCGCCTTTTGTACTCGTGAAGCAGCGAGGGATCACACGAGGAACAGTGATGTGGAACCATGACACGGCACTTTATTCATCCTGGAGTTGAATTACAACTGAAGAAGAAGAAAACAACTAATAACAATACAAACATACATAAACAACAGATGAATTAATATAAAGTGTGGAAGAAATAATACTAAACACAAAAAAGGGTTATTTATATGTATTATATTTAACAAGCTCCGTTAATTAAACCCTTCTTATATTTTGGATTGAGTTTCCTTTCATTTTTTTAACAAACTTTATTTCACAATTTCACATATACAGCAAATCAGACATGTACTCTATATAAAATTGGCTTTTGTCAATATATTGAGAAAAAGGAAATAAATAAATCTGTGGATTAAAAAAATCCATATATATATATATATATATATATATATTGAAAAATATTAAAAATATTCATCTTCTTTAAATAAATTAAAGAGTTGGAGATTTTTAATGCTTTTTTAGAGTCCATAAATGTGAGAGATTTAAAGCAACAGTTTACACTTTACAGACAATTGTCCATTACTGCCGTCGTAAACAATTTAGCCTAGCACAGCCTACTGTCGCACGCACATTATTTTTTTGTGCAGAACCGGCTCTGGAAACGATGAACGATTTGAACGATGTCCAGTGACAAGGTAGAGTAGCTAACGCCTTAGCTAAGATTAGCTAACATGAGTCATAGCGATAGTTACATTAGCACAATAGCTAACACCTTAGCTAACATGAGCCAATAAAATAATCAACAATGTATTGTAAACAGATGCACACTGTTGGAAAAAAATGATTACCAGTACTATTTACAAGTCTAGCAGCAACAAAGCCGAGTCACCATCCATCTTGCATTTTGTAGCCTCCTTCAGCTCTCACCAACAAGTGTGAGCCGGGCCGATATTCACTCTTGTTTGAGCTCTTTCTTGGTCATGCTCCCGTTTTCTTTCCTTCGCCTCATCGGACATTATACTCCTCCTTTTCTTTGCAGGCTCTGCCATGATGCCAATTTAAAAAATACCTAGCTGCAAAGTATCTTTCACGCACCTGCCGGGTGTTTCATTAGAACTACAAAACCGCTACCCGACGAGGCAAAGTTACATAGTGCGGTTACAGCCGATAGAGGGCCGCAGAGCGAATGTGGAAGTGCCGTTCACCCAGTTTTGAGGTGATGAACCACTGAAACTATTTTGGAAACATTATTTTAAGGCACTAAAAACTCTTTAGTGTTGCTTTAATATAATTCTGGATTTCAATGTGGAAAATTATGAAGTTGGAGATAGTTTATGTTACTTTACATCTATGCAAATAAAATGAACCAAATAAAATCATCAAGTTAACAACACATTCAATGTTCGAAATACAAAATTACATTTCTACATTCAATTCTGATATTACAAAATACATAAAGTGACATTCTAGTCCAAGAAGTAGCAGAATGTAAACAAGTATAGAATACATGTGTCACAGATTCTGGTTCATTGTGTTCTCCCTAATCGAAAGACCCTGATGTGTTGTCACCAAAGAATGGAGCAACGTAGTACAATATTATCTCAGTACTTCAGTCACAATATGAACGATGTTAAACATTTTAAACATCTATTGATATGCGGACATGGACACAGTTTCCATTTTCTCGTGTTGCTCAGCGCAACTTTAAAACCTTCTGTAAGTCAGGACGACTTGAGTTTAGGTTTAGGAAAAACGTCACATTGGGTTAAAATAACTACGTACAGTTGGTTAAGGCCAGAGATCTTCAACGGAGGGGTCCGGGTCCGCAGAGTTACTGCAGGGGGTCCCCGAAATAACTTTTACATAACTTTTTTCTTCCAAAAATGCGAATATGTCCAAAAATACACCTTAAGATTAATGCAACCTATATTAAGCAAATATGAATCTTCCTGTCAGTTTAATATTTTGTTGAGAAATTGTGAGAAATGTGTAGAAATGCCAAAATAGACTTGAAATATGAATCCGTCAACAATTATTATTTTAATGGCTTAGCATTGTATACATACATCATTATAAAGTACTATTATACATGGTACTATAGGCTGCTCTACACATTATTATTGACCAACAAAGTTTTATATGATATGTAATAGATGGAGGGACTTTATCTCTCCTCACAGCTTCACTTTCATCGTCTCGTGGTTTGTCATAAATTATGTCGTAGAGTAGAGTCCATGTAGGGTCAGACTGAGAGCTGCTGATTCTCAGAAATCATAGATCATGATGGTATTTCTAGAAACTCACATATTCATAGAAATAAAAGGGGGAGAGGTTCATCTAACTTGACCACATCAATTTTAAAGAACATTCATAGGAATTATGTGAAGTTATACATCTGCTCATGTATTTGTGAAATTACGTTTTAAAATCTTATTTCACATTTGAATAAAAAGTTGACCAGTTATTTCACATCAGCATATTAATTATTACACATGACATTGCAGTTTGCTCATCTCACAGATGTTGTTGTTGTTGTTGATGTTATTGATGTTGATGATGCTATTTATGTTGTTGTTCATGTTGTTGATATTGATGATGTTATTGATGTTGATGTTTTTGTTGATGATGTTGATGTTGTTATTGATGTTGTTGTTGATAATGTTGTTGATGATGATGCTGTTGTTGATGTTTTTGTTGATGATGATGTTAATGTTGATGATGTTGATGTTGTTGTTGATAAAGTTGTTGATGTAGTTGCTGTTGTCGTCTCACCTCCATCAGATTGTTCCAGAAACCAAAAGACAACCAAGTTAAACCCTTCAGACCTCTTCCTCTCTCTCTCTCTCTTTCTCTCTCTCTCCCCCGTTTCATCTGGAACACGAAGATTGATAAGAAATCCAATTAAAGTCCAAGCCGAACGGTCTTACTCCCCCTCTCTGCAGTCATCTCATACATGTCTATAAACAATAGGCCATACAAAGTTTATTACATTTTCACACAGATATGCAAATGTCTTATTATTAGTGGACGGGGCAGCGGCGAGGCGAGGGAGTTCTGATCAGCTGTGATCACGGTCTGTTTCTGTTCCTGTGAAGCGTTTAGCTCAAGTTTAGCAGAGCAGCTTGTGTACCTTCACTTGTATCTACAAGAAGACAGTTTGCCAACAATATACCATTTCACATACCATGCTGCTTTATTTAGTAATTCTTCCTCTCAGGCTAATTAAAATTAACACCTTATATGAGGTCGGTCCTTGATGATCAAAGCAGGTGATGTTTATTCCCATATATATATATAAAAATGTGTCACTTTCTAAACTCTAAACTCGCAAATTTGTGATTTTTTAAACTCGCAAATTTGCAATTTTATAAACTAAAACTCTCCTACAGTGGCCCTAATATGCCGTTTTTCCTCACGGCTTCTGTGGAGGAAGTTTTGGAGCTCCAATGGAATGATTACTGAAGTCCTGTTTGGATGTCAACATCAGCTGCTGACATTACTATACAAGTTTTTCATCGCTTTTTTTTGACAAACTATGCTTTTTTCACAGCTTTTTTCGACTTTATCAAACATCAGCTGCTGACTTAAAGATGGGGTATGTAATCCTGTTCAGAAGCACTTTTTGTTATACTGGGTGAAATGGCCCGTCTTATTTCAGAGGGATCAGTACATTATTTCATCAGGAAAAGGAACGGAATCAAACAGAGCTCTGTGGCTGCATGGGTCTGAGAAAACAAACAACCAATCTGTGCCCCTCGCACCGAAGGGCGTGGATTGGTCGGAGTAAAAAAACAATCAGATGTCTTCATGTCTAGTTCTGCACCCGCCCTCCCCGCCTAAGCGCGAGTGCACAGCCTTCACGTCTCGCTGATGCCGGAAGAATCAGCTTGGACGGACTCACTGATGGGAGGGGGGGACTTAGAGGAGGCAGGAGGAGGTGCTATTTTCAAATCCTGCTAGCTCTCTTGCTAGCTTTCCAACATTACATACCCCAGCTTTAACCTACTATACTATGGGTGCAGTCGAATAGTCTATTTTGCTTAGGAAGGTTCCTAACTGAAGAAGTGACCCGGAAGTAAACAAGCGGCCGCCATGATAAGAGCCGTTCGGATTCTCTAAATGCATAGGAAAGGAGCTCCAATGCTTCCTTTCAGAGCTCCTTTAGCATAGGATGCAACGGACCTTCCTATGCGATAGGAAAGGAGATTACGCCGACCCACAATTCTTTGCGAGAGCAACATTTAAAGTGCCACACACCTCGGCCGTTCATGAAAACAAACGATATGTGCATTTACATATTTAACATTAACTTTCATGCAGACATATAGTAATTGGAATAGTGATGATAAATGTGTGGACAGTGATAATAATTGAATGGTATTTTTTTTATTTATTTCAATCATGTTACAAACTTGACAAAAACGAAACTCAAACCACAAATGAAACGTAAATAAAGCAACCGGTCAAACAGGAAGGAGGAGCTGCTGGACCTGAAGCCGGTCAGTGAACCAGCTGTTTATAAAACCAACATGTGGAGAAGTGGACGATGCGTTTTTTGTAGTCCATTATTGTAGTTTCTCCAGCGCAGACGCACGTCAATCGCCGGTGCCGATCATCAGCTGTCAATCATCAGCGGCCGCGTTGTAATGACGTAGCTTAGTGAAAGTCCGGTCGGATTCTCTGAGCACCGCGGTCGACTTTTCCTAAGTCCTTTTGAGTTCTCCTATCGCCTTTCCTTAACCCCGTGACGTTTTCCCCAGAGGTCAAGGAATAGGAGTTAGGAGAGTTAGGACCTTATTTTTTGACTAATCGACTGCACCCTATGACTTTTTTCAACTAACTGTACTATAAACAATACAATTTATGAACAGTTTAGACTGCACTGTAATTTATATTCCTTTGATATTCTTGTTTTTATTAAAATTGTTTTTATTTTATTTGTGTGGCAGGTGGCACCGAGTGGGGAAGGGGAGGTGCAGGAAGTTATGGGGCGGGTAGAAATAAGCCTACCTGTGGAGGGAACGAGACTCAGTTTGTTGGTTCTGGCCGGAGGAGTGAGGCAGGTGCACACCTCACTCCGTGCGGGCATGCGAGGAAACAAAGAAAACTGACTTATTGCCCTGCGGGGCTTGTGTGTAGCTGGTAGCTGGTGAATGGGCACAGTTCGGCAGACCAGAGAATCGGTGGCTTATTAGTTGTTCTTGCCGTTGTTTTGGTTATTATTTCGGGTTTATTATTTTGTCTAGTCCACCGGGCAAGTGAGCCGGTAACGGGCGAAAAGAGCTGGGTATTGCCCTTGGGTGGACTAGTTTCTTTTTTTTTTGTTTGTTTGTTTATGCGTTTGGTTGTGCTCTGCGACAAACCCCCACTCGTTTTAGTCTCAGGTGTAGTCTCAGTTAAACCGTCAAGGCAGGCATAAGGTGTGACGTGGTTAAAATGTTTGCAGTGAAATTGAGCTGTGTGCAAACCTTAAGAGTGTGAGTTCACTAAGTGTGTAAACCTTTTGCAGTGTAAAGAGTGGTTTGAAAAACGTAATCCTGGCCTTGCTAGTGATACTGTTGATGTAAACTGAGGTGATACCAGTGGGCCTATAACCTGTCAAGCAGAACCCTGTAATAAAACTGTTTAATTACATTCTCTGGACTATTATCATTTTGCTAATTAATCACCTGCATTGGGAGTAACATTTGCTTGTTTTAACTATGTTTATACTATGACTTTTTTCAACTTAAGGGAAGTGGGCATAAAGGGCTCAAAAAGTCCGCGAGCGAGCCCCTCTGCACCTCACAATTTGACCGTGGGGTATGCATCAAAGTCCGTGAGTCCGGGGACGAGGACAGCTCAACGGTAGAGTTGGCGCCCCACGTACCAAGTCCTCACAGCGGCCCCGGTTTGAAATCCGACTGGTGGCCCTTTTTGGAATGTCATCCACATCTCTCTCTCACCCTCTCTCTCAATAAAAGGCAAAAAACGGCACAAAATAATAAATAAATAAATACAAAGTCTGTGAGTCTGTGGGGGGGACATTGGGATCGGGCCCGTGACAATTTGCAGCGCTTTTTTCCGACTTTCTATACCATGGGCCCTAGTTTCGTAGACTAGGCGTAGTCAGCACGCAGCGCACGTGCGCCACGCAGACGGGGTGTGTCCGCCTGGACTTTGCAAGTTTCGTGCACCGCGCAGGCTCGCGCAGGCACACCTCCTGTCTCACGCGACGTGTACGCACTGCGCGCCGGTCAGCCAAACTTCCACTCCGCCAGCTGTAATCCGCCTTGAATGAATGGACTTTATTTGCGCCTTGCACCTTACCCAAGAGTAGACCAGGTTGGAGCTGGCGGGCTTTCGGCGAAGTCTCAGCGAGGCTTTTTGCCACGAAACTTCCAAGCTGAATCTGTGACGCCTCCCCCTGCTGCGCCGCCACACCCATCTTGGCACAGGCGATCCACCAAACTGCCAAACTGACCGTGCGCAAGGCTGCGCGGGTCGAAACTTGCATTACACCGGCTCCGCCACCCTGCGCCGCCCTGCGCTGCGCCACAAAACTAGGGCCCTATGACTTTTGACGATCTGTGTAGTCGGGTTTAGATGCTGGCAGCCGCACACATTAAAGGGAACAGCAGACTCACTTTGCGTCCTAGTCGCTGCCAACAAACGCAGCAAAGAGTCGAGCTGAGGATAAACAACAGAGGAAGCTGTGAAGCAGCAGGACGCTTAAAACATGAAAGAAGAACACCACTTTTTTCAACCTACTATACTAATATTGCATGACGAAAAATGTAATATTGGACATGATGTGGATATCATTCTTCTCAGTGCCAGAAGGGGAAGAGTTAAGTTTGATGACCTCTGTGGCATTCGGTGGTGCAATAGATCTACAGTGGAAATAAGGCCAATAATACGAATATTGGGGGCTGCCTGCTTCTGAAAAACCTCTCTGTTAGAAAGTTTTACCAAATCTTTTTAAAGAAAAACAAACCAAGCAAAATAAAAATCAGAAATATCACGACCTTTATTGCTCACATTGATCTCTGTTGGCTGCACAATAAATACAGGTGATGTTTCAACTTACAAAAGGTAAGAAGATGTCGACATCCGTTTCATGTTACGGCATTTACGTGATCAAATCTACATTAAATATGGTCGACACTAAATCATTAAGTTTACATCAAATCATTGTGTACACAGTACAATAGATGGGATATAATGTTTAGTTTGATCTAATTGATGCTGTTTGTTCAGGACATTGTCCATCTGACAAACACACAAAGACATTGAACTTTTATAAAATCCCTTTCACCGGGTGTTCAGGTTCCTTCAAAGTGGTAAACCACGTGTGGAACGTTTGCCTAAATCAAAGCGACCTAAATGTCTCAAATAAATCAACTAATAAATCAATTAATTAGGAAATCAGTCAGCTTTTTTGTAAACAGACCACATGGATTTCCAAAAGACACCAGAGGCCGAAGCTGGATCCGCTCCCAGCAGCTAGACCCACAGCAGCACCAGGTCCAGCATTGAGGGGGACCGTCACCTCCGGCAGACTTCCCTTGGATCAGCATCTTGCGAGGACAAAAGGTTCGGGGTTCTTGATGAACCAGCCGTCAAGAACTGATGCATCATATTGTTGGATGTCGGTTTTGGTTTCAAAGCTCCTGTAATTCTGGTTCCTGCTGTTCTGATTGATCAGATTACAGGAACTATTGGAATAATCAGGTTTACAGTCTCTTTGTGGATTTCACAAGTTCCATCCCAGTCCGATGTGGGTCGCCAGCAGGTAGCACATGCCAATCATACACGTCATTATCATCATGGGGAACCCCAACCTGCAGGGAACGAGACAACAGCGGCTTTTAATGTGAACCAAAACAGAAAAACGTCATTGATCATCAAATATCTTCAGTGTATTGAACATCTCTAGTCAAACGGGGAGGATCTGAAGGATAAGTGGAGAACCAACAACAGTGCAAATACTGAATAAAGACCCAAAAGGGTTACACAATGAACTGGTCCAGAGTCACACAGAGGTTCCTGGTCCCTAATCACCTTGATGATCCACCAGGTCAAACTCTATGGCCCAGCTCTTCATTTGCAACTCTCCTGCTCAATTACATTCTCATACAACTGAACTTCACTCTCAGTCACGTTTCCAGGGACCTTTTTTCTTGACCAAAAAGCTGCAGTTGAAACATGTTAACAAACAAAACAGAACAAAAAAGATTACAAAACTATCGTTAGGTTTAATAAAAACATGTTTAGTCATAATCTCTATTAGAGGTGGACGCGGTTATGGTGACGTCACCCGCTGGTTTTTGGTCTATGGTTGTGAAGCCTTGACTTTTAAATTTTGGCCGTTGCCATCTTAGATGTTTAGCAACCAGTACAAGCGGCACCCCGAGCAGCACCCTTACTGGATCTGGATCCATCTGGATTCTGGTGTGAAGCTGCTAACAAAGTGAGTGTGAGTGTCTATAATTCAAGGTCAAATTTACAGCTAAGTGTTTAAGTCACCTTAGTAGCTAACTAGCATTGGTAGCATTGGTAGCATGGTAGCGGCCTGTCAATCAGCAGGTAAGCCCCGCCCCCTAAAGCATCCCCTACTTTCTGGTCTGTTGGACTCTAAATGGACCATAATGTACTAAATGAACCTCATGCTGGATTGAAGAAGACTTGAAACTAGAGATTGAGACCATAAACTCATGTTTACAATGTTTACTGAGATAATCAAGAGAGAAGTTCATTGGATCTTCTCTCTTGATGTATTATTCATTTTCTCATAGACTTCTATACAATCGGCCCTGTGATACACTGGCGTCCTGTCCAGGGTGTACCCTGCCTTCGCCCAATGACAGCTGGGATCGGCTCCAGCCCCCCCGCGACCCTGAATACTGGATAAGCAGTAGAAAATGGATGGACTTCTATACAATCAGAGAGGAGTCGGTACAACTGCCTCCTGTCTTTGGCTTCAAATGACTATGAAATTGAAACCAAAAAAAATGACTTGGTCGGCCTGCTGATGCTTCACTATCTGCTGTGAGACACGCAAACAATCACAAAGTGTTTTTCGAGGAAAGAATCTAAAGCGCTCCATGTGACAGCCAGCCATATTCTCCTTTTAGGACTGAAATGTAGTTTAGCTGCCATCGAATTAGCAGGAAGCATGGTAGCATTTTGTGCCTCAATTAGCATCGTCAATTAAAAATGTGCCCTAAGATGACTCCAGACATGCAGATGGTCCATCGTTTGGACGTCTCCCATGTCCTATATGGACACATGGCAGATCTCAAGGCCAGTGATCTGTTTGCCTCCGGTCTGACTCAGAGGAGGAGAAGAGGTTTATGCCCGTCCACGCAGGAAAAACTATAAAAAACTATAGCAGCCTTCTGAATGATGGAGAGAACTGTTCATCAGTCAGAGCTGACGATGTCACTGTGAGACAGTGCAGAGAATCTCCTCCATCCTTCATTAATGCTGTTCATCTTCCTGCTGAGATTCATCACTGATCATTTATTTCTGATGCTCAATTGGCTGAATGTCAACTTTACATTCTACTTCATCTTAATGTAGTTCTACCAACAGACAAACCTTTATTTTGAAAATAAGTCTATAAACGCAAAACTAAATGAGAACATGTGTACGTTCACATAAGATGCAATCACATGATGATTGATTCGGTAGTTTTCACTTGTTGTCATAGCAATGGCAAACATCTGGTGTTAGCGGAACCAAGTAACTTGGGAATCACACCCGCGACCCTCTCGCTGTGAGGCGCCAGTGCTACCAACTACACCACCGTGCAGCCCCGGCATTGACACCCATTGTGATATATTAATTAGAAAAATAAATACATTCATGGGAAGTTAGTATGAATGCCTGATGTTAGCATTGTAATAAAGTAGCAAATCTGCGACTGTATATACTTGCAGAATATTGCCCTCCTCTCTTGGCATTTATTTTATTTTTTTTCCTAGAGTGGTTCTAAAACGCCATCGCATTACTAGTTACCCTTGTTACACTGCCTCATAATCAGGACAAATGAAACATAGCGCTCGCTCTCTCTCTCTCTCAGGTGAGAGAGTAAATGTTGGGTGTGTGTGTGAGTGTGTTTGTGCCACTCTGATAATTGTGTGTCAACGTTTTACTCTTTATTGCTACAACTATTTCTTCATTCAGATGTATAAAATTATGCAGTTTCCACCTTAATATGCGTGTGGAAATGTCAAATTAGTACTTGAACTGAGGATTAATGAGGCTTGTCGAGCCCTTGGGCCCATTAATAAGGGTTCTGGTGCGACGTGGTGGTGCATTTAAATCATTTACCGTCCAGTAGCCAATTGAACTGAGTTGCAAAGGTCAGAGTGATTATCATTTTATTTTCACATCAAAAGGTTTGAAACAGGATGTGAATAATGAGGAAAAAACACTCAGAGAAAAATGTCCAACTAAAATAATCTGGAAAGGTAGAAACATGTCAGCCGGCCAAACAAAGATAATTTTATCAAGGTTTCACCGAGAATCGGATCTTTAACTCCTGTCCCATTCATGACAAAAAACCTTCTAGCAGGAAATACTTCATCCATCTGATGTCATCATCTTTTCATGACTGATACAAACTCAAGGAAACAACATTGCCCTCTAGTGGCCATAGGAATTATACCAAGTCAAGATTAAAAAAAACCGACAAAGTCTCCATAGAAAGGGTCAGGGTGGACAGACGGGTAAAAAAAAATGAAGACTTTGCTGATTGGAATAGAAATTTGTGCATTTCTAAGCCGATGATGTCCCACTCTACATTTCAACTAAATCCATCGTCACCACGACTCACTCCAACCTGACCAACTCCTCCATACAATATACTGTATGTATAATATAGAGTATATGAGAATACAACAATACAACCCGAACCTCAAGATTGATAATGTCGAGGTAGAGAGGATGTTGGTGTGGATGGATGAGTCCAACAAACACAGGACTTTCACCCAGGAGACCAGTGTTTGTGTCACAATAGAAACCAAATGTCAGCTTTAACTTAACAAACATTCTACTTGCATTTCTACACCAATGATGTTCCGTTCTACATGTCAACTAAATTCATCGTCACCACGATAGAGACAAATCCGATATGGGCAACTTCCCTCTCTCTTGAAACCGATAGAGTATACAAATATAAATATAAATACAAATACAAGAATACAAGAATACGACCTGAACCTCTGGAGTGATAAAGTCGAGGTAGAGAAGAGGTTGGTGTGGATGATGGGTCAAACAAACACAGGACTTTCACCCAGGAGACCATTGTTTTGCGTCCTTCCTCTTTTCCTAAATCTCGCCAAAAGATGTTTTCTGTGTTGCTGTTCATAGACCCCATCTGACTTCAGCTCTTCGGGACCTGTCTGTTCGGTTTATTCTCCATTCGTCGTGGAGGCGGAATAATGTATTCTTCAAGGATTCGAGGTCGCTGATGAACCAAAGGAGCTTTTAAGGGATGAGTTTCATGAGACCATGTTGATTGTGATCTCTGTGTGATGAAAGTCCACGCTAAGATGGATGAGATCTCTAACCTTGTATCATAATCAGACGGCCTAGGTCACCTCTACGCCGCCGGCTATCTTTGTGCTGAGCCGCTCGGCCATCGCAGCTGCAGTGTGACGGCCGAGACCGGATGAGAGGAGGAGGAGGCTTCACCTTCATCATACGTTGATTTTAATCGTACGTGAACGGAGCTCTTTAAAGTTCCGATGTAATCTCGGAGCCTTTTCTTCAGATAAACCTGAGGAACGTTCTCGTCTACGTCCGATGACGTTTGACCGTCCAATGACATTTGACCAGCCGATGAGCATGACTTGCAAAGATGTGCAACAACAACAAAAAACAGATCAGGCTGCAGAAAATATTCCCTCCAACTGTATCTCCCTGATTAAAATGCATGTTTACGACGGCGTATTAGGGCCACTGTAAAAAAAAAATGGAGCAGAGAAAGTGGGGGTGGGGCAATATCCAGAGAAAAAAAATTGTAATAAACTCAAAAATGATAAAAAATGATACAACAATAACCATCAACAGCCATCACCCTAAGGACCTTAAAGAGGCATTGTCACACATGATGTATTCATTTGAAAAATAAATGCCAACATTCATGGGAAGTTAGCTAGCATAGATGCCGGATGTTAGCATCGTAATAAACTTGCAAATTTGCGGGGGGTTTTCTCTAAATATTGCCCCCCTCTCTTAGCTATGTTTTTATTTGTATTTTTTTTCTTCAGTGGCCCTAATACGCCATCCTACATGTTAGTCTTCCTGCTTATGAAGTCTTTTTTAATTTTGGCATAGACGCCCTTTATTTAGCAGTGGGAGAAAGAGGGGGATGTGACATGCAGCAAAAGACCTCCGGCCAGGATTTTAACTGGGGTCGGCTGCGTATATGCATACATGGGTACATGGCATGTGCTCTAACCACTCAACTACATGCGTGCCCAAATGAAGGTCTTAAAGGTCAACTTCATCTGTATTGGTTCTCAAATGGAAACATCCAATCAGCTGTTAGCGAACAGCAGTGACATTAATGAGGAAAGCAAATCAATAAGGTTAATGATGTGAACGCTAGCTGAGTCAACATTAGAGGTGCAAAGTTTGGAAATAGCCAATTTTTTCTAAGTGAGCAACAAAACCCAAAACAATCAATATCAGTGTAAATAAAAACTATATTTACAATATTTTCTTCCTGAAGGGAACTGAAGCCATTATCTCTGCTGTCTTCAAAGCCACCAGGCTCCATTCACAAAAACACTGATTTAACCTCTCAGGTAAACACAGTTCCGTCAGCTGTTAGTCCACCACCATCTTAAACCAGACACGCATAAGACCTTTATGCGTGACCTTTAGTCTGATGAAGATCAGCATCCAACCAACTAACCATCTGAGTTATTTTCCTCTCTGGTCCATCATAAAGGACTCCTTGCTCATGGGTCGCAAATCCATCCACCTGACACCGGGACCTGTCTCTCTCAACAGCTGTGACCTTTGACCCCAGACAGCCAATTACAGGCTTCAGCCGAGAGCCATTTGTATCCAGTAAAAGCACAGAGAGAGATGAAGTGGAGATCTAACTGGTCTGATCCGGTTCAGTGGACCCCCGTTCAGGACCATGACATTTTACACTAATTACACCATGTGTTTTACTGGATGATGTCCTCTGAGAGTTGAACAGGATGTGACATTTGTGTCGGTGGTGCTCAGAGACGTACCTGAAGAACTCCATGAAGGAGAAGCCGTAACCGTGCTGTTCAGCGATCCCGGCACACACCACGTTGGCCGACGCTCCGATCAATGTGCCATTTCCTGCAGGCGGAAACATCCAGAGGGGTTAAAAGGTTAAAACTTCACTCCTGCACTTCAAGGTTGCTGAAGGACATTCACATAAAAACATGTAGCAAAGTTATGAAGGACACGCGTTCAACATTAATGTGCTGCTGTAATAATAATAATAATAATAATAACAGCTCATATAAAATTACTTTCCCATGAAACTAACCTGCTCTCTCAGTTATATTACGTTTATTTAAAGTTTGAATCATCTGAACAACAAAACAACATAAAAATACAACAAAACAAACAAAAAAAACAGAACAACAAAACAACAAAATTATCCTAACAATTCAAATGAGGCAAAAAAAAAAAAACTATTGATTAGGCTTCATTAAAACAAAAACACAACTAAACTACTTGGTTCTAACGGGACACCAACATCAGTCTCCTGGCTGAAAGTCCTGTGTTTTCTGACCAGTCCACCACCCAGACCTCCTCCCAGACAATCACCCAGGCCTACTCCCAGACCACCTCCCAGACCTCCTCCCTACATGGACTCATTGTAAACATGAAGAGAAAATGGATTCCAGATGTAGTCTTGTGGGGACCGAGGTCGGCTTCAAGGGTCCGCTGTCACTAAAAGGCCAGCCAAAATAAAGCGTCCCCCTATATCTGTATAAACCAGGACCACGTACCCCCTAGACAGGCCCCCATGGCCAGGGCAAAGATGAGCGGTTTGACTGGCAGGTTCACATCTGCATCCTGACTCAGGTTGATGAGAACGGGGATCTGCAGGGACAGAGATGGATTCTACATCAGTGAAAACAGAAACCCATTCTGGAACACAGGAAGTACTGTATAAGAAGGCTTGTATGTGTGTGTCGTGTTCCCGTCACCAGGAGGAGAGCGTTACTGTTAGCAATTAGCAGTTAGCTATTAGCAGTTAGCTGGTGTCAAGCGTGATGGTGTAAATTGAAAGTCTCACCATGGTGGCGGTGAAGGGAATGTTGTCGATGAGAGATGAAGCCAGAGCCGAGATCCACATCACCAAGATGATGGCTATAGCCAGACGCTGGTCTTCTGGGACCGCCTGTGGGGGCAAGAACAGCTGCTGTCAGCGCCCCGCTTTAAATCAAACACACCCATTATTCTTTATTAACACATCTGCTTCTTTCTCTTCCTGCTGATAAAAAGAGTCGCTGGATATAAACATGTCAGTTAAGATCACGTTACATTAGTGACATAGCTAGCTAGCAAGACAAGCTAACGGCTGTTTTGGTGATGTACCTAGCTAAGTTAGCTAGCGAGACGAGCTAATAGCTATAAGTGACGTACCTAGCTAAGTTAGCTAGCTAGACACGCTAATAGCATGTTGGTGACGTACCTAGCTACGTTAGCTAGCTAGACAAGCTAATAGCATATTGGTGACGTACCTAGCTACGTTAGCTAGCTAGCAAGATGACCCAATGGCTGTGTTGGGGATGTACTAAGTTAGCTAGCTAGCTAGCGATTCAAGCTAACGGCCGTGTTGGTGACGTACGTTGTATTTGTTTTTGAGACCAGATTTGTAGTTCACCGAGCGGTTTCACACTAAACTCAATTTCGACTACAAACTGAGACTTTATTGGTTAACCTGACAAACATCAGATTAGTGGAGTTTAGGGAGCAATTAAAACAGGATCAAATAATAATTGATCTCTTAACGTAGATATATTTGTTCTGAAATAAGGTTGTCATTGGGGACAAGAGGGGGGCAAGGCCTCTCTACATGCTCTGCTGCAGCTGGTTGAGGAACCGTGGATATCTCCCCGCCTGTCACGTGTGATTATTCAACTCAGAGTGGCCGACGTCCTCATCGAGTAATTCTCTCCGGCTGTACGAAGCACATTACCTGCAGCGGCTGATGGGGATCACATGTAGACTAGAGACCTGGACTGAGTCCAGAACCGAAGGATCAATATGTAATACTGTATCACCTGAGCCTCAATCATCAAGGCAGAACTCACTTTTATCAGCAGCGCCGTCTGCTCTCCGATGTAGTCGATGAGCTGCAGCTGAGCCAGAGCCTGAAAGAAAAAAACTATTTGAATGAAAAAAGAAACCCCAGCACCCATTGGGTCCGGATATAATAAGTTCTCCACGGAACATAATTGAGAGTTTAGTTTAGTTTTCTGGGACGTGATGATTCTGGAGTTAAATACCTCCATGAGAACAAAGAGGCCGGCAAAAAACAGCAGCGTGGCCCACTCCACCCGGTGCAGGATGATCTCAAAGTCCTGGATGTCAGC
The DNA here is from genome assembly GCA_029853015.1 of Chelidonichthys spinosus. Lineage (NCBI taxonomy): Eukaryota > Metazoa > Chordata > Actinopteri > Perciformes > Triglidae > Chelidonichthys > Chelidonichthys spinosus. The sequence goes on from CM056826.1 coordinate 18,353,147, forward strand.
CAGGACCAGTAGCCACAGAGCCCCAAGGATCGCGATCCAACCTGAGAGACCAGAACCAGAAGACAGAGTCTCATATCGGTCTCACATACGACACATTTAAATGAATTAAAAGAATTCATCAACTGAAGGAAATGCAGCTCCATCTGTTCACCGTGTCTATAAGTAAACGTAAACCACGATGGAAGATGATCTATTCATAGAAGATTTACATTAACAAATAAATCTTCTCTCTGTTATTTCTCATCTTATTTTTATTACTAATTGTATTTGGTGATCCATTCAATGTGCTAATCTATTTTTGGACATTGGGCCCCCTAGTGGTCGTAATGTTTATAATGTATATGTTATTTTTAATTATTATTTTCTCTCATTTCTCTGTTATTATGGAGTGACTGTGTTTTATGTTGGGACCTCAAGGGGGTTTATCCTAAATAAACACATTTCAAACAAATTTCAAACATATGTTCTACTGTTTTGAAAAGTCCTCTGCTTTCAGAATCCGTAAACAAACTGTACTTTGTCAAATCAATGTTTGTTAAAAAAAATAGTTCTACAAACGGAGCCGAGAGGGGGGCAATATTCGGAGAAAAAAAAGTTGCAGAATTGCTACTCTCTTATGATGCTAACAACAGGCATTCATGCTAGCAAACTTCCCATGAATGTATTTATTTTTTTGTAATTAATACGGGTGTCAATGCCTGGTTGAGGTCTTTGGGATGATGGCTGTTGATGGTTATTCTTGGTTTTATGTATATGAGGCCAAATTGTCATCTCCACGGGGCGATTGAGCTCAGATGCTTGCAGTAGCTTTAGCAAGGCAAACATCCGGTCAAGCAGCGTGTTTACTTCCTCTATGACCACTATAGAGTGGCAAATTTGTGACTTTTTTTCTCTGAATATCCTTTTTTCCCTACAGAGGCTCTAATACACTCAACTGACATCATACAGTCGACACTGTTCGGTTTCCAAAGGAACTCTGGGAGATGAGGTCCTAGAGGCTCGCCTGCAGTTACATCTACCACCAAAGGGGCCACTAGAAGCAACGCATCTCAAATCTTAGGGAGTACAACTTTAAGATGCTAGCACAGCAGTTTTTACATCCAAGTCTGCGTTTCCACTTTTTGTCATCTCTGCTGCTCCATTTATGTTGCTTTTTGTTTTTCATGATTTTGCTTGTTTGTTTACTTTAGTTGATTCTATAATTTTTTTTGTATTTGCTTATGTTCATCGAGGTGAGATTTCTCCTAAAAGTCCTGAGGGTTTTTTTTGTTGTTTTTTTTTGTTTTGTTTTTTTTATCTCACCAGCTGCTTCTTTTTCGTTTGTTGTTGTTTTTCTGCTGCTTTGATTTATGTGCCAACAAAATAAATCAAATCGAAAACGAAGCAAGTCTATGCTCGAGAAAAATGTCTAAAAGGAATAGTGTCCATGTGAAAATGAAGAATGACAGAACATCTGGCGTGTCCAACACATGACTATAATCTCGTAAACAACCAGGATTAACACCTTCGCTCGGCCTCCCAGAGTTTGATGACATTTTTACACATTCTGGTCTTGAGGAGAGAAGTTGGCAACAGCCTGCTGGTATTTACAGCGAGAGAGAGTTTTTTTGTGTGTTCATCCACTTGGAGGAAGATGTGATTGAACAGGTGAGCAGGAGTAATTGTCTCGGCGAGGCCTTTGGGGAAATAATTTCACAACTGCTGGGAATTAGTGAAGAAAGAAGATCAAGGGAAGGACATGGAGAGGAGATGGATGGAGGGAAGATGAGAGACTGAACAGCAGGTTTACATGGGCCTCCTGAGTTCAGCAAAACCTGGTCTACAAACGTGTTTTTAACGGATCATTTAGTTCTTTAAAGGGACATTTTGAGGGTAAATGTGGGCCAATGAGACTGAACAACTGGATGATGGGAAAGTTGCAAGAACAGTTGTGAGCAGAAGTGATGAATACTTAAAGGTTAAGTAGGTGATACTATTCAGAATATTATTAAAGAATATTATTATCTTTTATTATGAAACTTTAAAGCAGAGGTCTGAACGAAAAGGAGGCGGGACTTTATCAGTACAGCGATACGTTCAAAGTAAAAGGACTTTTTTTTCAAATGACCTACTCTGCCTTTACACTCAATCAATCCACTTACATTTCATGGCATGTTTTATGGAGGTTTTGTTGTGTTTATATTAATACTGCAGCTTAATGTTGTCAACCATTTATTTTCAGAATTGTAACCATTTAAATGCAAGGTAGTTTCCAAAATACCACTAAATCATAGTCGGGATATGTCAGTGATTATCTACAACACTGATTTTGATGAATTGCATCAAGCAATGCAGCAGTGCCCCTAGTGGACACCAGGAGAACAGCATGTATTTGCTCCATTGGACAAACGTGAGAAAAATGACTTAACTTGTTGGAAAATAGTTAAAAAAATATTATTTAGAAGCCCAGACTCTGGATTAAAAGCCTGATATACCAGGATGTATTTAACTTGATGCTGGAATGGTTGTGGGATCAAACATTTGGGCTTTAATGGGTTTCAACATTCCTTTAAAAGGTCTGACCTTCTGTATTTTTATTTATATAGATTATTATTATCAGCTTATTATAGGAGCCAAGGTTCAACTAACAAAATGAAGATTTACACCATGATCTAAACATTAATATGTCCCTTTCACACATCAGAGGACAAATAACAGAGAATTTGACACTCCTGATTTCCGTACACACTACATTGATATTTGCCGAGGCTGCATCCTGAATGGAGCCGCGAGTAAATACCAGCCGCTAACAAAGCTGAAGAGCTCCATTAAAAGGAGCTTTCAGTCCGAGCAGCTTCGGATCGACTTGTCCATTATGAGCAATGTCGTCCGCTGCAGATTTGGTTGACGGAGCAAAGTAAACAACATGAGTATCTCGTCCACTAGTCAACCTGTACGATAACAAGCTGCAAGGTTTTAATCTGCCTGCCAAAGATTCACAGCTGAAATTTAACAAAACTAGGAATTTAGTTTATATCTATTGAAAGACCCGTCTGTGATATAATTCTTCAAGATAATAATAAAATAAATAATAAAACACAAAAAAACAGCGTAACGACATAGGGTTTATTATTGAATAATAATTCAAATAAGTAAGTAAGAAAGACAGTCACTGAAAAAATAACGGCAGGGCGTCACAGCAGCGTAACAGCGTAGCATAATGACGTAGCATATAGAGCGTAACGACGTAGCGTAACGACGTAGCGTAACAACGTAGCGTAACAACGTAGCGTAACAACGTAGCGTAACAACGTAGCGTAACGACGTAGCTAAACGACGTAGCGTAACGACGTAGCGTAACGACGTAGCGTAACGACGTAGCGTAACGACGTAGCGTAACAACGTAGTGTAACAACGTAGTGTAACAACGTAGCGTAACGACGTAGCATAACGACGTAGCATAACGACGTAGCATAGCGACGTAGCGTAACGTCTGACCAATGGTGCCCCTTTCTACAAGAGCAGGTATTAAATTTGTATATTAATACACATTGATATACATATTTCAATATCGTCCATAGTGTCCTTACAAAGTTTCCTACACACTTGTTGTCATAGCAATGGCATACGGTGTTAGCGGAACCAAACAACTTGTTTATATCGACTATATGTACACCTGAATATATGCCAAAAGAAAATGGGGGCAAGAGAAGGAGGGGTTACCCAGGTCCAGATGAATGCTGGGAATGAAGGAGTTGAGGAAGAACATGAAGATGACGAGCGCGAGGACGGACACACACTTCACCAGCAGAACCGTGTCGGTGATCCGGTGCTGCAGAGCAGAACAACACAGTATGTGAAGAAAACACTTTTATCAAACAGCTGACCAGCGTTGCCACGGCGATAACACAGACACCCACCTTCTTCTGCAGCTCCTGGATGTTCTGCTCCCAGTTCTTGTCCTCTTGAGAGATTTGTCTGCCGGACACAGAAAAATTTTAATTTCATGTTAACTTCTGCTAAAAGTGTAACATTAATTATAGAATAATAATCATCCTCAAGAGTGAAACTGGAGCTTGGACTGGCTGCTTGATAAAAAATAATGAGAGTTTGGTGTTCCTGTGTTTCCCTCTGGGTTCATATCGTATTCACTCGATAATCGTTATGCTGGTCTGGAGACATCATTCACCATCAGGGGAGCGACACTATTCTTGAACATCATTGTGCTTTTCCATCATCGAGTGTTTCTGAGCCAAAAATAAGTAATTAAGAAGCGAAAGAACTGTGTTTTAAACTAAATGTGCATTCATGAGTGAATGAATACATAAAGAATGTGTTTATTTTAAGACAAATTATCTATTTTACGAAAACGTGTTTGAAACTACATTTCCCTCAAATCAAATATTTATTATTATTATTATTATTATTATTATTATTATTATTATTAGTAGTAGTAGTAGTAGTAGTAGTAGTAGTAGTAGTAGTAGTAGTAGTAGTAGTAGTAGTAGTAGTAGAAGTAGTAGTAGTAGTAGTAGTAGTAGTATTAGTATAATTATTATTATTATTATTATTTCTTAAGCAGGGCTGCATGGTGGTGTAGTGGGATCAATTCCCTGGTTGGATTCAGGTTCCTTCTGTGTGGATAGTGTTTTTGAAAATGTTATACATGCTTTTATGACTTCTCGTCTTGATTATTGTAATGCCTTGTATGTTGGCGTCAGTCAGGCCTCCCTCTCTCGCTTGCAGTTAGTCCAGAACGCTGCTGCTCGTCTGCTAACGGGTACTCATAAGCGAGAGCACATTTCCTCTGTACTGGCTTCCCTCCACTGGCTTCCAGTGCGTTTTAGGATTGATTTTAAGATTCTGCTGTTTGCTTTTAAGAGCCTGAATGGCTTGGAACTGTTCTACCTCTCGGACCTGCTGGAACCTTATGTTCCTTCAAGGTCCCTCAGGTCCTCTGATCAGCTCCTCCTGGCTGTTCCTAAGTCCAGACTGAAACTTAGGGGAGACCGGGCTTTCGCAGTGGCGGCCCAAAGGCTCTGGAACGAGCTGCCTCTGCATGTTAGGCAGGCCCCCACTCTGCAGGTGTTTAAATCACGCCTCAAAACACATTTAATTTCTTTGACTTTTTGACATAGCTTGAGAGACTTGTCTTTTTATGTGACATACTGTATGTGTTATTGTGTGCTTTTGATCTCTGTGTGATTTGTTGTTTGACTTGTACAGCACTTTGGTCAACTTTGTTGTTTTTAAATGTGGTCTATAAATAAAAGTTGATTGGATTGGAGTTTGCATGTTCTCCCCGTGTAAGCGTGGCTTCTCTTCGGGTTCTCCGGCTTCCTCCCACAGTCCAAAGTCATGCAGGATGGGGATAGGTTAATTGGTGACTCTAAATTGCCCGTAGGTGTGAATGTGAGCGTGAATGGTTGTTTGTCTCTACATGTCGGCCCTGTGATAGACTGGCGTCCTGTCTAGGGTGTACCCTGCCTTCGCCCAATGACAGCTGGGATTGGCTCCAGCCCCCCCGCGACCCTGAATACAGGATAATAATAACAATAATAATAATGGATTGGATTTGTATGCCGCTTTTCAAGACACTCAAAATGCTCTGACAGTGTTCCAGGTTCCATTCACACACAGTCATACCGGTCGTAGTAAACTACGATAGTAGCCACAGCCGCCCTGGGGCAGACTGACGGAGGATAAAGCAGTAGAGGATGGATGGATGGATGGATGGATGGATGGATGGATGGATGGATATTATTATTATTATTATTATATATTTTTTGATAGTTACCGTTGGAAGGTTTTCATCAGTTTGCCCAGCAGACTTTCCAGGTTCAGGACTTTCTGCATCAGGAGACACTTGATGGCCGTCTCCTCGCGGCTGGCCGGGTTGATGCGTTGAGCCGTCTGCCTCCAGACCAGAATCTCATGCTTCAGCTCTGGAGGAACGGGAGAGAGAGTCCACACCTCCGTAATTAAAGAGTGTGTAGCATGTCATGGTGGAGGGGGTCTGGCTGGAAGGAGCTCCTTACTGAGAGGATGTGACAATGGTTTGAGCCCCTATAGAGGGACTAATGCACAGCCGGGGGGGTGGGCTGTGTGGACACCAGTAGGGGGCTTCCTGTTTCAGGGTGGTTGCTAGGTGACCGTAATATGATCTAACCACCACAGGAAATACACATTCCCCGTGAGCGAATAAGCACAATTACCCGTCGTAGGTGGTGGTGCTGGTTTAGCCGCCGGCTCCAGCAGGTCAGCCATGTTTGCGGGCAGCAAGGAGGCTCTGCAGGGTGTTGTTTACTTTGAGGGACTGAGCGGTCACCATGGCGATCGCCGGTGGTGGCAGCGGCTTCCTCCAATCTGCCAATCTGGGCTCAGTGGGAGCGACACAGCGGCTGACAGCCGCCGACTGCGGCGTTCCTCAATCCTTAAAAGGTGACGGCTGGGGGGCTAGGTGGTCTTGGTTTAATGAGGCCCTGCTGAGGTTCTCTGAAGGAGGGGAACCCTCCACTGTGGGGGGTAAACACTGACGAGAGGCCGGAGAATCGCACAATGGTTTATTGGCTGTTTTTGGTGGTTACCATCTTGGTTTTTGGTGGTAACTGGGGTTTTTGGTGGTAACTGGGGGTCTTGGTGGTAACTGAGGGGATGGGTGGTAATTAGGGGGCTGGGTGGTAACTGGGGGTCTTGGTGGTAACTGGGGGTCTTGGGGGTGATTGGGGGGCTTGGAGGTCTCTGTTTAACAAGCCCCTGCTGAGGTTCCCTGAGGGAGGGGGGCTCTCTATTATTGTGGGTAAACACTGATGAGTTTCTGGGAGAAATGGAAAACAATTTCCCACAAATATCCTGGTTTTATTACCTTGCCTATTATCCAGATCCCTGGGGGACGGGGGGGATGTGCAAAGTTCCCCTCCAGTAGCAGTGAGATTATAGGATGGAGGACTCACCCTGAGGGGTTCTATTCCTATTAAAGGGTCTTACTCTCCCTCTGGTCCGGACAGTAGGCTACAGATATAATGATCCTCTTCTGCTCTCATAATTAACGGATCATTAAAGCGATGTAGAGAACTGTGGTGAACCAGGTTAGATCACTCAAAGAATGACCGTGATCGCAGAGAGAAAACAGATGACGCTGTCACATGATGAGGATAATGTGGACGGGGGGAGGGGGGGTATGGCTCTAGAAGGCCGAGACACTCCGATGGCATTGTTAATGGGGTCTAACTGGAGGTCATGACCTGGCAGAGCATGGAGGTTAATACGCTGCACACCGATAACCACCACCCGTCATAATTGATTCCACATTGTTCCCCATCTCCTACAATCTATGTTTCATCGCCGTGACAACATGAAGACCGCCCTTCCTCTTAACTCACCGACGATTTCTATGGACTCTTTGTTGTAGAGCTTTTTGTTCCAGTAGAGCAGCCGCAGGAAGGGGAAGGAGGTGAGCAGCACCAGGCAGATCCCCAGGAACATGTAGCCGGTGAAACTGGCAAAATCAATTCCCTGCAAGACAATAGCGTGTGAGACAAACACTCAGAAGGTTTCATACACACACACATTAGTGGACCAGACGCTAATTTGTGTGTGACATCACCAAGATTCACATCATCTTTCACATCGTTATAGTAGAGAGAAGGAGGCGTTCAGGTGCATCCAGTGGTTTCGTGTTTTAGAGCAGCTCGAGGAAATGACGTGGAAAAATGCATTTCTTTCCTCCAGTCTCAGGTCTGTCTCAGGTCTCATGAATGTAATGTCTCGGGTCTCAGGTATGTCTCAGGTCTCAGGTATCTCAGGTCTCATGAATGTAATGTCTCGGGTCTCAGGTCTGTCTCAGGTCTCAGGTATGTCTCAGGTCTCAGGTATGTCTCAGGTCTCATGAATGTCTCAGGCGGCCGCCGGTGGTGCAGTGTTTAGGGCAGCCGCCCCATGTAAAGAGGCTTAATGTCCTCGACACAGTGGTCCGGGTGACTCCCGCAAAGGACGTATTCCCACATGTCATCTCCCTCTCTCTCCCTGTTTGCGCACTGTCTGAAAAAGTAATAAAAGGCTTGAATGGCGCTTTAGCCAAAAAAAGTTTTACTTCCTTGGACACGTGTCATTGTATGACATCAACGACGTTTCAAAAAGCCTCTGATTGGATGCCTAGAGATGCTGAGAGTGATTCACCCTAACACTTTCTTATAATCACACAGCAGGAAGAAGACAACAGCCCACAGTCAGAGAGGTTCTTAGTGACCTCTGCAGGATTTACTGTTTCACACAGCAGAGGGAGGGAGAGGGGGAGGGACAACCAGCCCTGATAAACTAGCCATGACTAATAAAGATCAACTAGGTTTAAATGAAGATACCTTCATATATACAATACATACCTACAAGTAAAGATCTTAAGATTTTTATCAGTTCTGACAGACTTAATGTCCTTGTTTCACTCATACAGGACAACACATTGTTCTGCACTGTTTTGCAGAATGACGTGACGATTTTTATTAACTTTAACTGAGTAATAGACACTCTGCATAAGGGTTAAAAGTGCTAAAATGAAAACTAGGACAACTCCCGGACCGGACATCTCCATGGTAGTGGCCTGTCAATCAGCAGGTAAGCCCCGCCCCCTAAAGCTCTAAATGGACCATAATGTAGTAAATGAACATCATGCTGGATTAAAGAAGACTTGAAACTAGAGATCGAGACCATAAACTCATGTTTACAATGTTTACTGAGATAAGACATTAAGAGGGAAGTAGGCTCATTTTCTCTTCTTCACTTCTATACAATCAGAGAGCAGTCGCCCCCTGGTGGCCAGCAGAGAACAACAGTTTAATGAGTTTCATCATTCTGGTGGGTCAAAAATAGCGGTGACGGATACCGTTTTGGTTTGGAAATTAATCTCTGTTACATATTTCCAATTATTCAAGAAAACAAACCACTAGAGACGTGTATCTGTGTGTTTTCTGCTGTCATGCGTCTCCGCTTGCAGCTGTAAACTGTGACCCGGGCGTGTCCATATTTCAGTGCCAATTTCAACGCCTTTTCTGATTGGACCGTTTCCAATTTGGCGATGAGGGTCACTTCAGTGCGATTCCACCTGATGCAGGATCACACACACACACACACACACACACACACACACACACACACATGCAAACAAACAAACAAACAAACTATGCATGCACACACAAGCTGTGCTTATCAGAGGCCAGACATGACCGAATGAGCGTTTCTGTCATCGTGGAAACGGAGCCAAGACAAACCGGACAGCCTGGTGTGTTTTTGTGTGTGGTGGGGGCTACTGTAAACCGGTGGGGGGTGGAGGGGGGGGGACCACATGCTGCTGCACCCACAAAGGCTAGAATGTCAACAGATGCCCAACGAAGCCACGGGGAAGACGTCCTGTCAGCTGGTGGGGATGCAGTGTCTCAGAGGAGGGACGGCAAGGAGAAGTTGACCTTTTCACACAGCGACTCACTAGAAACCTTTGGCGTGATGAACTTAACCCTCATCATGGACAAAACCTACAGAACAAAAAGGTGCCTACTTCCTTGCGGAGGTCCTGGTTTGACACGATGATCACGTTGGGTGGATCTCCCACAGCTGTGGCGGCCCCTCCAATGTTGGTGAAGATTACTTCTGCAATCAGGACGTGTCGGGGGTCCAGGTTAAGTACCTCACACAACCTGCAGGCGGACACAGAAGAGTCCTTCAGCCCAACTAGATACACATACAGGAATATAAAAAAGGTTAATGGTTCCCCCTGGTGGAACCTTGTAGTCCAGTAGGTCCTCTAAGATCTAACGTTTCATTTAAGAAACCGTTTGATGACTACAAATGTCTTAATACTGGAGAACCAGAGACTATCTGTGGTCCCCCAGAGGTCTTCTCCAGTGGTTCTACTGTACCTGATGGTGACCGGGGTGAAGAGCATCATGGTGGTCACGTTGTCCAGGAAGGCTGAGAGGATGGCGGCGATGAGGCAGAGGATGATGATCATCGGCCAGACTCGTCCTCTGGAGAGCTGGTAGGCCTGCAGAGACGCTAACGTCAGGATTCACTCCGTTCTGGGAGTCATCAACGAGCCTCTTAATGCTTCAATTATGATCTTTATTTGTAGTCTTTGTGTGTCTTTGTGTCATTGTATTTTTATTTGTAGTCCTTTTGTGCCTCTGTGTCATTGTATTTTTATTTGTAGTCTTTGTGTCATTGTATTTTTATTTGTAGTCCTTTTGTGCCTCTGTGTCATTGTATTTTTATTTGTAGTCCTTTTGTGCCTCTGTGTCATTGTATTTTTATTTGTAGTCCTTTTGTGTCTCTGTGTCATTGTATTTTTATTTGTAGTCCTTTTGTGTCTCTGTGTCATTGTATTTTTATTTGTAGTCTTTTCGTGTCTCTGTCGGGTCATTCTGTGTTCAGTGATCCATCCCTGACCACGAGAAGGTGAAGTGTACCAAGATCCTAAAAATAGCCCTATATGGACTTACTCTCCATGTTTAATGCTAATAAAGCCACGTTGGGGGGGGGGGGGGGGGGGGGGGCACCTCTCCTGTAAAAAAGAACCACATCTCTCAGAGAAGGTGTTTTAATTTGAAGAGGCCGCCCTTGTCCAGCTCATACTTAAAATTCATGAGCTGCATGATCCCCCTGAAGGACACGATCCCCCTGAAGGACATGATCCCCCCTGAAGGACACGATTCGGTCTCTGTTCTACAGGTCTGAGTCCTGCTGACCCAGTTCCTGTCGGTCCGGTATCGGCTGTACTTCTGACGGAGGTTTTCTAGAATCTCGCTCATGTCAGATGAGCGGAGGTAGAACCGACTCACGTATCAGATCTGATCTCAGGAACAGCTCAAATCTGTTAGTGGTCTGCTACGTTGACAGACCTGAGACCAGTGTCCCAGAGATAAACCTGCACATTTACACATTTATGCATCACACTGACTGCTGTGTTGTTGTTGTTGTTGTTGTTGTTGCTGTGTGAAGGCTCACCTTCACAGCACAGTAGTCGAAGAAGCCGGTCTCTGAGAAGATGGCCACCAGCACCATCTGGAACCAGCAGGACAGACTCGTTTAGACCAGCTGAACTCACCATCGTAGTTCACATACATGAAGTAAGGGGTCTCACCATGCCGAAGAGGAGAGCCAGCGTCTCGTAGTCGATCCACTCGACAACGGTAACCAGACTGGGCCTCTGAGGGAGGGGGAGAGAGAGAGGGAGAGAGAGAGAGAGAGAGAGAGAGAGAGAGAGAGAGAGAGAGAGAGAGAGAGAGAGAGAGAGAGAGACTAACAATCATCATCTATGTGAAGAAAAAGGAGAAAAAGGTGTGGATCTTATGAATCCAACCGGGGCCCTGGTCCCCTGAAGGGTCCCAGTGAGGCTCAAACTGGACCCCTCATTAATATTAATAGTTCTATTGGAAAAGGATTTTTACAAGTTTTGCTGTTTTACTCTTTTTGAGATTATGTTTTTGCAGAAGATCACAAAAGCTGCTTCTTTCTGTCTGTCTGTTTAAAACTTGTCTGTGAATTAATACTTGTGGAAGAGAAGCTTTAGATGAGTCTGAGAACACAGAAGAAGAATAAACAGACGTACGTCTCCGATGACGGCCAGAGCTGCTAACGCTGCCAGAGATCCCAACATGGAGGCCAGAGTACGATGCACCACCTGCAACACCAGAACAACCAATCAGAACCAATCATATATACACACACACATATATACTTATAGATCTATATACTGTATGTATGCATCAATATGTAGATATAGATGCATCCAGTCTCCCTCTCTGAAACTCTTATAGTTGTTACCTTGTCTCTTACTATGGCATCAGTGTTTTATTCCCCGTTTTTTTAAACCATCATTAAACAACCCGCTGTCACGCATCCTGTCATTTAAATAAAGCCGTTATCGTGAGGAGACGCAGCAGGAAGGTGGAGCTGATGGTCTGTCACCTCCTTCTGCACAACACAGGCAGGGCTGGAAGAGGAGATCAAAGATGCTGTCGAGGACCGGCCTCCTCCCCCTCCTCCTCCTCTCTCATCCTCCTTCACCTCCCCACCTCCTCTCTCATCCTCCTCCTGCCCCTACTCCACCTCTTCCTCCTTCTCCTCCTGTCCTCCACCTCCCACTCCAACTCTCTTCCTCTCCTCCTCTTCCTCCCCTTCCTCCTCCTCAGTCATTAATATGGTACATATATGGCCCTGACAGGAGCCCCCCAGGTAGGTGGGTTGAGTCCGGGGCCCCCCAGGTAGGGGGGTTGGATTCAGGGCTCCCCAAATGTAGCACTGTGTAGAACCAGAGCTCTCTCTACTGTATCGGCGGCTCACCTCGAAGATGATGAGCACGTAGACGCCAGCCAGGATGGCGGCGGCGATGACCACCTGCGTCTCCACGTTGACGTAGAGCGCCTGGTGGGTCATGGAGAGCGGGACCACCTCGCTGTCCTGCAGGAAGGCCTGCACGCTGATCACGATGGGGTCGCTGTGGGGGGAAGACCTCCGTCAGCTCCGTCCGTACTTAGTTAGGCATGCCAACTCGATGCTACCGGTCTGGTCTAGGTTACTTTAACATGGTTACTTTAACATGGAGCTGGTTTTTAGTTTACCTTAGGTTACCTTATGCTAATCTCCAGCAATAATAATAGCAATCAGCATAACGATAGCCAGTAAACTAGCATTAACGCTAAAATTACATAGCCTACTGGCAAATGTTATAGTTATTGTTGTTAGTCGGCTATGATGTTACGATAGACAGCATGCTAGCGATTAGCATTTGTGCTAATTGCCTATAAAGATCTAGACATATACTTAGAGAGTGACACATTAAATGACAAAAGTCTCATGAACATTTGTGAATCTTAATTGACATGCAAGGCTGGGAAACATGTGTGCATGTGTGTGTGTGTGTGTGTGTGTGTGTGTGTGTTCTTACCTGCTGACCATCTCGAAGGTCTTGGTCAGCAGGATCTGGTCGCTGCGTTCTCCATGGAGCGGGATGGTCCAGTTATAGAGAACCTGGTCAGCAGACAATCAATGAGTTTACTGGTTAACACAGACAGTGATGAAGATGATGATGATGATGATGATGTCATCACTCCCTCTCTCACCTGCTGACCCCTCCTCCTTCGTTGTCCCACCTGCTCCGTCTGCTCCACCTGGATCAGGATGTAGTCCTGGTCTGTGAGGTCCACCATGCCTCTGGCGAACGGCCCCCCCACCTGGAGCTTCAGCAGAGCGTTGTCCCGGAAATCTGTGAGGTTCATCGCTATGGCAACCGTCAAGACAAACACAGGGAGGTTGTTCCTGCTCCTCAGATGGGACACGTTGGACGGGATTAAATGCTCCGGAAGGGTTCAAACTTAATTATTGTTGCTATGTCTCCATAACACTTTATGTCTTTTTACATAATTTAACGTCTATTTTTCATCATTTAACGTCTATTTTTCATTATTTTGCATCTATGTTACATAATTCTAAGTCTATTTTTCATCATTATACGTCTATTTTACTTCATTTTATGTCTATTTAACATCATATTTGGGCTTGTGCATATGTTTTTTCAGGGTTATACTGATCTTGAACCGGTCCTGATTCCTGAAAGCGATACCTGGTCTGCCCCTGTATGCCTCGCTGCGTGGAATCATTCTTTTATGTGTAAACCAACAAACATGGCTTTGCTGACATTATTTTCACAAATAAATGTTCTGTGCTGTTATTTATCAAGCTGATGGTAGATGATGCTGGGCTGGTGTCGGTGTGAGCAGGAAGGATACAGAAGCTGTCGGCGGAGGAGACGGCCAGCATCCTCCAGGGGTTGTCTCGGTCCGGATACATGCTGAAGAACAGCTGCAACCACAAGACTGCCGTCAGCACACAGAGGGCATCATGGGAAATATATACGCTGCAAAGAACATTCAGTGCCGGTGTTCCACCAACTTCAGACTGTGACCCGTTACATCCTGTGACCACGGAGGAACAGAGATATACTCTCTGGATTACAGTTTTATTCAGCATCAGAATTCTGTTTCGTTAATGTTTTTTTGCTGTAAAACTGATTATTTATTGTCTGCTGGGTAAATCTTCTACTCTTCCTCTTTACAGCAGCAGTTTCTGAGGTCACAGAATTTGGGGGAACTTCAGTTAGTTATGAGGTTGTTTTAAAATATGCTGCAACTCGACTCTTTTCTGGCGTCGTGAATTTACATATTTTTGTCTTTTTGCTCATTCGTGTTTATGTGCACTATTTCTGACATAAACTTAATTTAATTTAGAAAAAATATGATGGATACCGAAAAACATTTTGTATTTCAAAACAAACAGCTGCACTCGGGTTGATCAGTGAGTGGTAACCCACTGTCACTCTGAGGCGGAGACGCTGGCTGAGATTATTCTGATCAACATGGGATTGAAATTACAAGAAAATATTTTAGTGTTCATTAACTTTCACCCTGATGGTCTAAATATGTCATTCTGGATTTATTGTAGAAAAACTGTGTTATTTGCAGGATTTTTTCCCCTCTAGTTTTAAAAGTCTTTTGGGGGGAGGGGGGGGGGGCACTCACACTGCAGAGGACGACGACGGTGAACATAATGGCGATCCTGGAGACGCTGAAGCAGCATCTGAAAGAATGAAAGAGGAGAGTCAGTAGAATCTAACAGAACTGTATGGAGAGTAAACTGTGATTCTCAATTTTCAAAATGATTGAAATCTCTATTTTTGTCTCTTGTCTCTGTCAAATACTGTTTAGTTTTACATCGTCGGGATTTTAAAATAAATTCAAATCAAACTCACTTTTTGCTTTATTTATCTTCCGTACCACGTCGTCTCTCAGACCAGTGGAAATAAAACATTTATTTTTTGCGCCTGTAGATCTGTTTATCTTACATTCATCAAAATGAACCATTAGATAACAGCTCAATTAGCATATACAGGGTCGCCTATGAAGTCAGAATAATTTGCAAATGTCTTGTCTCTCATAGCACCAAACAAATGTTATGCATGAATGTATGTATGAATCACTGCACCTGGTCAAAAGTGATGACTGATGCATTTAAACAGGAATAAACAAGAGGACTGTGTCTGAAAAATAAATATTACAATTTTATGGGCGACAGTGTAGAAACTAACAATTTCAGAATTTACTTGCGATGTAAGTAATAATAATAATTAATAATAATAGTTCTGACAGCTGGGATCGGCTCCAGCCCCCCCGCGACCCTGAATACGGGATAAGCGGTAGAAAATGGATGGATGGAATATTAGTTCTGTGTGCTTGGAGGGTGGAGTGAAGTCCATCTGAAGACCTGCTGAGTCTCCAGTTAAGCTGATCCGGTTCCTGCGGTCTCACCTCACACCGCTGCTGAGTCTGGAGCCCAGGTTCAGGGTCTCCAGGGGTTCGTTCTTTTCCCAGGAGCTGCACCGTGACAGACTGGTGACCTCGCTACCCAGCCGGCACCTCCGCTCCAGGTCCAGGTGCCCGCCGCCCCAGGGCTCCTCCCCTCCGACGAAGCCGGGGTCGTGTAAGGTCATGTAGGTCAGACTAGAAGACAACAACCATGGTCATGGTCATTAATACTATGTATTAATGTGTAATATTATGTAATACTATGTAATAATGTGTAATACTATTTAATAATGTATAATAATGTGTAATACTATGTAATAATGTGTAATAATATGTAATTATGTGTAATACTAATTAATAATGTGTAATAGCGTGTAATACTATGTAATAATGTGTAATATTGTGTAATACCATGTAATAATGTGTAATAATATGTGATAATGTGTAATACTTTTTAATAATGTGCAATAATGTGTAATACTATGTCATGTGTAATAATGGGTATTAATATGTAATACTGTGTAACAATGTGTAACAATGTGTAAAAGTATGTAATAATGTGTAATACTATGTAATAATGGGTAATAATATGTAATATTGCGTAATAATATGTAATCATTTGTTATAATGTGTAAAAATATGTTAATGGAATCCCACCTGTCGTCCTGAGAGAACCTCAGCAGCGGCGAGCGCTCACTGATGTTGGTGGAGCTGGTCTTCCTTCGAAGGATATTCACCATGCTGAAGTTATGTCTGAAGAACATCACAGGCAACAAGTTTAAAATTAAATGTCCTTTTCTAAAATTGGAGTTTTTCTGAACTTTGATCCCCGGGGGAGCAGCGACTTCCCCCCCAGCTGTCACGACACAGCTGTCAGTCCCTGGTTAAGGCGGTTTGCAGACCGTGTCACCCACGGGTGGCAGCAAGGTGGGTGAGCAGCTGGCGACTTGACACCTGAGGAGATCATTACTGCGCCTTTTGCACCATTTTTTTGCATTTTGTTGAGACCAGCTGTGTGAAGACGCCGCCAGCAGGACCTTCAGGGACACGGCAGCGGTGATGACGGCAGTGGTGATGACGACGGCGGGGGTGATGACCAAGGCGGCAGTCCCTAGGTTTCATGACGCCCTGGGCGAACCTCACCTCCAGCCTTGTGGTCCGGGTCCGGCGCACACATTACGTCCGTGCAAGGCAGTGTGCATGTCGTAGCCGGGGCACCGCGACGCGCACGCATAGATAAATGCAAAAATATATACAGTATATATATCAGTCAAGTTGTTTTTTAAACGCAAGTCCGTGTTTGACAAGCTTAAACATGGTCAAAAAAACCATAGACAGGATATGGTTTACTTTAAAAATACAACAGACCCCCCATCACGTCATGGTATGATCCACTTCTCTCTCCCACCTGCCCCGCTCGCCCCGATGCCCGCAGTAGCCGGCGTGAAGCGGCACAGTGTGCGTAGTTTCTGACTGTGTTGCGGTCGTTCCAGTAAGTAACTCAAACAACGACGTGTTACACATTTCTATTACCGCTCAATAATCACCACCAGTCCTTATTCCTGCTGCTCTGAATCACACATCACTCTTTGTGTTGTTTCATAGGAGTTAGATAGCTGACGGTTTACCCCATTATCTTTTAATTTTAATACAATTTCTTTGTAAACCAAGTGATGGCTCAGCATCAAAGTAAGATTTACAGTCACAGTGATTTCCCCAACCCCAAAAGTCTGATGTTCTTCATTCACAAATGTGGGAATGATACTCCAAAATCAACAAAAACATGTTGAGCATGTTCATAATGTATGTTGAAATAAATATGAATTAGAGATTAATATCTCTACATTTTTACCTTTCAGTTTTAGCAGCAGCAGTATGGCTGTTGCAGTAATAGTGGGCTAAGCAAGGGAAGTTTATATAGCACATTGTATAGCACATTTCATACACGCAGCGGGAATTCAAGGATGTTTTTTGTGATTTAAGTAATAGGGGGCCTGTGCCCCAGTAGAGCTTTATGTCTAGCAACGCCCCTGGTATCATAACCTCATAAAATAAATATGCCATGTTTCTGTAACCAAGAAGTTTGTACACTTCTTCTATTTATCCGTTCAGAGAGAGAGAGAGAGAGAGAGAGAGAGAGAGAGAGAGAGAGAGACACACAGACAGACAGAGAGAGTTAGTAGAGGTAGTAGACAGTGTAGATATACAGTTGAAATACACATATTTGTTTATCTACACTTCACATTTATTAAATGTATTTTCTCTTCCAGTTTCCCAGTGCGAGTTTAGATACACAAATATCGCATTTGTCAATTGCGGTATTTTATTTTGAAAATTGCTTTAATTTTGAAAATTGACCGGTTTGTCTCGTGTTTCTTTGTGTGATTTCCTGCCAGAATTGACACGATCGCTCTCGGCACGCGCAAAAAAAAGAGCAGACGCCGAAACAATTGCTTCACGGCGCGGGGCGGCCGCGCCTATTCGCGGCGCTTCCGCGGCCGGTGTGAACCAGTCTCTCAGCATCAGCAGACGTACCTTTTTTTGTGGGGGCGCTCATGCCGCCCCTCCACGAATGCCGCCCTGGGCGACTGCCCATACTGCCCATATGAGAAACCGCCACTGGCGACAGTGATGGCAGCAACCATCAGATCCACTCTCTCTGTATCTGTTTGTCGATATTCTATATCTGTCTGTCTGCATCCTGTCTGTCTGCATTCTATATCTGTCTGTCTGCACCTTCACAGCTAAACACACGAACATTAAAAATCTGGTCTTTTTGCGTTAAAAGTGACAAAAAGTGCCACAGGACTTTATAACGGGAGAAATATGTACGTTAGTCAACATCAAGAGAGAAATTACCTAGTTAGCTAGCGAGCTAGCAGGACAAGCTAACGGCAGTGTTGGTGATGTACGTTGTGTGAGACCAGAGTTGTAGTTCACAGAACGGTTTCACACTTAACTAAATGAAACAACGACAAACTGAAATTTTATCTGTTAAACTAAGAAAATTAGGCCGATAGTCGAACCTCGGATTCAGGAGGAACAATGCGGTTTTCGTCCTGGCCGTGGAACACTGGACCAGCTCTATACCCTCCGCAGGGTGCTCGAGGTTTCATGGGAGTTTGCCCAACCAGTCCACATGTGTTTTGTGGACTTGGAGAAGGCATTCGACCGTGTCCCTCGTGGCATTCTGTGGGAGGTCGGGGTCGGGGGCTCTCTGCTAAGGGCTGTTCGGTCCCTTTATGACCGGAGCAGGAGCTTGGTTCGCAGTGCTGGCAGTAAGTCAGACCTGTTCCAGGTGCATGTTGGACTCCGGCAGGGCTGCCCTTTGTCACCGGTCCTGTTCATTATTTTTATGGACAGGATTTCTAGGCGCAGCCGTGGGCCAGAGGGGATCTGGTTCGGGAGCCACTGGATTTCATCCCTGCTTTTTGCGGACGATGTGGTCTTTTTGGCTCCTTCGAGCCAGGACCTCCAGCATGTCCTGGGGCGGTTTGCAGCCGAGTGTGAAGCAGCCGGGATGAGGATTAGCACCTCCAAATCTGAGGCCATGGTTCTCGACCGGAAAAAGGTGGCTTGCTCCCTCCAGGTCGGGGGGGAGTTCCTGCCTCAAGTGGAGGAGTTTAAGTATCTTGGGGTCTTGTTCACGAGTGAGGGAAGGATGGAACGCGAGATTGACAGGCGGATCGGTGCAGCGGCTGCAGTAATGCGGTCGCTGTATCGGTCCGTCGTGGTAAAGAGAGAGCTAAGCCGAAAGGCGAAGCTCTCGGTTTACCGGTCAATCTACGTTCCTACCCTCACCTATGGTCATGAACTTTGGGTCATGACCGAAAGAATAAGATCCCGGATACAAGCGGCCAAAATGAGCTTCCTCCGCAGGGTGGCGGGGCGCTCCCTTAGAGATAGGGTGAGGAGCTCTGTCACACGGGGGGAGCTCGGAGTAGAGCTGCTGCTCCTCCACATCGAGAGGAGCCAGTTGAGGTGGCTCGGGCATCTGCATCGGATGCCCCCTGGGCGCCTCCCTCGGGAGGTGTTCCAGGCATGCCCCACCGGGAGGAGACCCCGAGGAAGACCCAGGACACGCTGGAGTGACTATGTCACCCGGCTGGCCTGGGAACGCCTTGGGGTCCTCCCGGAGGAGCTAGGGGAAGTGTCCAAGGAGAGGGAAGTCTGGGCTTCCCTGCTCAGGCAGCTGCCCCCGCGACCCGGTCCTGGATAAGCGGAGGAAAATGGATGGATGGATGGATGGATGGATAAACTAAGAAAACATCAGATGTGGAGTATAGAGAATTCAAATGGGATCAAAACTTTTTTGTCTCACCGTTTGTTTTTGTTTGTTTGTTGTACTATAATTAAGTGTTTTTTCTCTTGATGCATCACAAATAAGTTCCAGATAGTCCTAGAAGTCCACGTAGGGAAGAGGTTTCGGATGACTTTCACCCAGGAGAGGGATGTTACTGTTAATCCAAACCAGGATGTTTCATAGCTTGTTACGGTTTGTTCATTAATCTCATGTTTAAAACTGCAACTGCTTATCGTTTCCCTGGAAACGAGCAGTTTTTTTGCCTGGCAACCCCATGTTGTTGGAGACGGGGGTCGTGAACTACAGCGGCTTGGTTCAAAGCGCCGGACAGACGAGCTGACAGCTCAAGACCACGGCTGTGTTTTCTCTCTGCTAATTATGTCCAATGTGATCATATTCAAACCTGCAGAGCTTCATCTGAGACTCTACTGGAGACGGCAAACACCCTGGACCCGTCTGGAGACTGCTAGAGAGACTAGTCTCTTTGTATCCGTCGTCTGATTACAAAAGTCCTACTTCAGACTAGTGCACCTTCAGGGTTCTGGGTGTCAGGTGACTTCTGCACCTGATTGTCCCTGCAGACGTAACACTAAAGAAACGTGTTTAAGACGGTTAATCCGTGCAGCTGTACATGCACATGTATGAGGTGCACATGTATGAGGTGCACATGTATGAGGTGCACGTGCACATGTATGAGGTGTGGTTACTCTTCATCACATGCACCTTCGTCTTAGTGCACAGAGCGAAGAATTCCCCGGTTAAATCCTGATAACGTCACGGCCTCGGGCCTGAGATTAGTGAGGAATACACACACACGCACTGTGTGTGTGTGTGTGTATTGCTCACTGTGTGTGTGTGGCGGGGGGGGTCCAGTGTTCTCCATGTACGTCCACACTTGCAGATTTACCCAGTGAGCATGTGTAATGTGCTGCATGTGGATCAGATCTTTACTGTAGACCAGAACCATAACCGATAATCATAAGCAGAACAAAGCCAACATTGTATTCTGGGTAATTTTGACTTAATCCCACCGAAGCTGCCGTTATGAAAACTCCCAAACGTATCCGTTTTCGGGCCAAGGACCCCCAAGGCTTACACAGACCCGGTGGAGGGACCCCCTCTTACATATATAAAACTGTTTTACTTATTAAACCGGGTCAATAATAATGTGTAGAGCAGCCTATAATGCCATGTATCTTTGTAATGATTTATGTAAACAATGCTGAGCCATTAAAAGAATAATTGTTGACAGATTAATATTTTAATTCTATTTTGGCATTTCTACATCACAATTTCTCAATATAATATTAAACAAACAGGAAGAGTTATAATTGATTAACATAGGTTGTATTCATGTTAAGGTGTATTTTTGGACAAAGTTTGGGATCAAATACTTTCGGGGACCCCCTGCAGTGACTCTGCGGACCCCCTTGGGGTCCCGGACCCCCTGTTGAAGATTTTTGAACTAAAGTGTTCTTTTATGATACGTTTATGTCTGACAGGAGTATTTAACAACAGGCTGGTTCATTGCTGGTTTCGGTCTTTTCGTGGAATTTGTTGACAACAACAATAATATTCATGACGGTTCAGACGGTTCCTGGAAGTCTTTGAGGAACTCAAACACATCGCAGGTTCCCTCCACTAACACTCTCGAATCATCAATAAGACGTACCCGTCCTCCTGTCGGACCGGGACAAAGCCGTCGCTGTGGATGACGCTGCGTTGGCTCGACGGCAGGACGGCGGTCTGCTGCAGCTTCTGGGCGTCCCTCCGCTCCGCGAAGCCCTGCAGCAGACGCAGCTCCCCGAAGTTCCCGGCATCGGCGCCTTGTGCCCGCAAGCTGCCGCGACCCGGATGACCTTGGGCCGCCGCCGCTGACATCTCCATCTCGTTCTTGTTCTCCAGATACATGGTGAGGCTGGTGGAGGGGGGAGGGGATCAGGGGGGATCAGTACATGATCTCAGAACAGCGAGAGAGGGGCAGCATTCAGAGAAAAAAAGTTGCAAATTTGCCAGTTTAATACGATGCTAACAACCGGCATCTATGCCAGCTAACTTCCCTTGAATGTACATAGGCCTACATTTATTTTTCTAATGAATACATCACAACATGTGACAACGCCTCGTTAAGGTCCTTTGGGCGATGGCTGTTTCTGGTTATTGTTGGTTTTATTTATATGAGGCCAAATTGTCATTTTATGGGTTTTTATTGCGCAGGGCAGTTTAGCTAAAATGCTAGCGGTAGCTATGGAACCAAGCAACTTGTTGCAAATTTTCCACTTTTTTCTCTGAATATTGCCCCCCTTTCTCAGCTCCGTTTTTTAATCATGTTTTTTCCTACAGTTACCCTAATATTCCTTCGTACAAATTTAATATTAAAACCCTAAAATTAGCAACATCTATCATCATGTTTAGCATTTGATGTCCCTTTGAGCTTGAGCTTTGGTCTCCGACACACACACTCACAGCCGACTCCTGAGGGAAATATTTGTCTTAGCTAGTTGCTAACTCAGTCTGCCATGTGATGCTGGATAACTATAGGACAGGATTTTATCACAATGACAAACACTGTAAAAATGTACATTATAATCGTAAATATATTCACAAGTGACTTAGAGCACGGAGAGACAGACAAAATTAGTCAAATGTAACAACAAGCTAGCTAAGTTATTAGCGAGATGCTGACTACTTAGCTAGCTGGTCGATTCCACCATGCTTTAATGCTACACTGGTTTTAGAAGATGAGCGGAGCAGCAGGCTGGTGAACTCTACCTCACTGGAGAAAGACAAGCTACTTAGCTACCAAGCTACCTAGCTAACTAGCTATAATTCATTTCAATTTATTTATAGCGTCATATCACAACAGAAGTCATCTCAGGACACCAAACTGAACACTTGTCATCACTTGTTGACCTGATAATACAAGCATTTATAAAAATTCAGAGAAACTTTTTCATACTCTCGCGTGAAACTCACGTCACAGAAACAGCTTGGTAAACACGGAAGTAGCATCAACGCAGCACTAGCAGCAGAGGATAGAAGCTATCAGGCAAGTGTTCTTTTAAATAAACTCCTGGTGTACTTACAAACTTTCAAACGCCTCGTTTTGTGAGTACAGACCCTATGTCTACTACTGCAGGAGTTTGGCAACATTCCATGCATTATTAGTGGGGTAATTTATGAGATATACAAGATGTACCATCGCGCTAGTACTAAGCCATTCCTATCTTGACCAATGTTGACCATCGCTAAAAATGCTTCTTAGGGGGTATTTGGCTGGATGTCATGGTGGAAATTACCTAGGGTGCATTTTACTACGAAGAATCGCTTTAAGACAGACCATGGTTCAAGTTATTCATTTCCATCACTTAAAACCTCTTTCTTCCCCCCGGGGGGCCAGAAGAAGAGGAACAAAGACCTCGGTCTGTTCGGCATCGTTCAGTTCTGGCGGAGCCACAAAGAGCTCCTGTGTGAGCTGCAGACCCGTAGACCAGAACCTGGAAACACATGAATCCTGTAACGGCGTGAGGTCAGCAACAAGGGCCAACATGTGGTCCTCGTCATCAGGACTCCCGATCATCACATGAAAGGAAACAGGAACTGACGTGTGACGCTTGAGCCCTCTGAGATAATTCCTCTCTGGAGGAGGCATGTGGTACAGGATGAGACCTGATCCTCCTCAAGACCTGCAGGGTCCACGAACAATGCAGGAGGTTCTAATCCTTCATAAAGACAGAAGCTTTTGCACCATCATATGTAGTGATGCATTTACACGGTTAACAGCTCTGATTTCTGCTGCTCAACAGAAGTGTCACATCAAGAGCTGATCTGACTCTTGCAACTCCTCATCAGAGAGCACAAAGGTGCTTCCTGTCCGAGCGGCCGCCTGCAGGCCGACCGTGGCCACAAACACACACACTTCATCCCCATTCTCACCGCTCCGCTTCACGGCCGTCAACGATCAGACACAGAGATCTGTCGAGGATGTTATGTGATCAAACCGTGTCCACTTGTCTTTCAGTTTGTAAATATAATCATATAAACATCCGTCTCCATCATAGTGGAACAAACAACTGTAGAGCAGTGGAGTCAGATAAGATCAAACTTTATGGATATTTTAATGTAGCAAAAATCAGTAAATTACAACAGAAGAAGCAAACTGCAACATCTTAAAACTAAACACAAAAATAAAAATACACAAAAAAAGATTCAAATATTTGTATTTGTGTCATAGATAAGAAAAACTAATAATCTTAAATAAGACAAAAATCATAATGATTTTTAAAAAAGGAAAAATGTAAAGAAAAAGTTTTTTAAGTTAGCATCTTTTGGAGATATTTATCCCGATACTAGAAATTCACTACGATCAACTTAATGTGAGTTTGTTATCCAGATAAAATCCTGTATCGTCCATTACAGCATCAAAGGCCAGATTTAGTTAGTAAGTTAGTTAGCAACGACGGTGGATACCAAACACAGAGCTAAAAGAGATTCAATATCAGACTTCTGACATTTGTCAGGTGGTTAGAAATACAACTGTAAATTAAATTAATGCTAAGAGTGTCTTTTTTATATATCACAATTGGTAACACCAGCGTCTCGTACAGAAACTAACAAAATTAAGAAAAATGTAGTCAAATAGAAAAACAACAGATGTTGAAACATAATAAAAAGTTAAATTGCACGCAAAGGAAGTGCCGCAAATTTAAAAAAAAAACTTTTAGTTTGGTGAGAGGAATTTAAGTCATCAGACGTACCTTTAAGGATGAAGTTTTTAGAAGATGATGAAGATGATGAAGATGAAGTTTGTGATGTTAAATGTAAAATCACACTCCTGATGTAATTGTGTTGATGTGGGACTGATCTGTGAGACTTGAGGAGGTGTTGCTTCTCCTCTGCTGCTCCCCGGCAAAGCAGCAGTGCAGTCTGGGTCCGGGTCCCGGTCCGGGTCTGGATCTGGAGGAGCTCAGGGAGGTGGGAGGAGTGGCACAGTTTGCTCTCCACTAATCAGCAGAAAATCACAACCCAACTCCCCCACGCTGCTAAGCCGCCTCCCCCCAACAAACACCGACGCCGAGTCCAGCAGCAGTTACAAGAGCTTCATCAGCCCAACCAATACTACTAGTACTAGTTTACAAGTACACACTTCATCAAATACCGCTAGAGTAGTACAATTACACATGTCATCAAATGCTACTAGAGGAGTACAATTACACAATAAAGTACAAATACACACTTAATGTGGTAAAAACCTCACATTAATGCAAAACAACTAAACACCTTGTAATAAATCTTAATAAATAAACACAACTGAACACCAGTTGTTATTTTTTTCTTAGAGAGGAATTTATGGGTGAATGTTTATGTGGTTTTTGTCACATTACTGTTTCAATATTTAATTGATGTATTTATGTTTTTTTTTTGTTTTGTTTAGTTTTTAATGTTTCTGTTGGGTTTGTATATAAATGTATTTAAGAAAATGAAATTTCTAAAAAATCCTGTTATTTTAACGAATAAGCAGCATTTTTGGGGGTTTGAGTTGCTCTAATGGGATCCGACAACTCCACAGATTTAAGGTGTAGAAAGGTCAGACAGGTCAGAGACAGACGGGCTTCAAGGAAAAGTCCCCCCCCCCCCCCCCCCCCCGGCTGTGTTTTCTTGGAATCATTCATGCTTTATGCGCATCACGTCTCTGATGTTTGTGGTCATGTTTGTGAATGCTTCTCCAGGAAGAATGAAGCTTTTTGTTTTGTGAGGGTCTCTTTTGTTCCACAATTAATTGATTGAAATGCTGAATGTGAGTTCGGGGGGGTCGGGGGTATGTTTGTCTTTTGGGGGATCAGTTAATCCAGACCCGGTTAGATAAAGGTTAAAGGGAACGTGTGAATACTGCAGCGTTCAAAAAAGAAAAGGTCTCTAGTAGGGGAAGACGTTTGTATCGTTAAATGTAATACATTACGTTAATATTCAAGCCCTTTAAGGCCAAACAGCAAAACCTGAGACTTAAGTGTGACAACGTCAACGTAAATAAATGTTCCTACATAACGAGGAATCAACAAAGATATTTTATACTGAAAGCTGTCAGCGAAGTTTGAAAAGGAGTAAAACCAACGTTAGCTTTCATCAACAAATACAACGTTTTAGGGCTCTTTTGTGGGGCTTTTAGGGCTATAACAAACTCTGGGAGGGTATCTGTGATTTCATATTTTAATACATTTACCTTTGACCCAATACAACTGAGCAGATTAGGATTTCAGCATCCTGCCATCCATGAGTAGAAACCAGTGAACCAGACTAACAGGACCAGGTCTTTAGAAACCCCCTCCACTAAAACCACCTCTCTATGAAGATGATCAATCCAGTGAAGTGAACTAAATCAGTGACTCCTTCCCAAACCATAGTAGGTCTGCGGTCGAGTGATAATAGTGGGATGAATTCCAGCGATCCGGTTCTGAGAAGACCAAGGCAGACAATGTATCCCATTGAGGGGATGGAGTCACCTGGTCTGGACTCAGTGATGCCTGGGACTGGGAGGATGTCCAGGGGGGAGACGGCACTCTGGTCTTGTGGGCTGATAGTAACGAGAGCAGCGTCACATGTACAGGAGACGACAGCGAGTCGGCAGCGTCACAACCAGGACCTGGTCTTGGTGGATACGTCGACCCTCTACAGGCTCTTTTATACAGAACATGATAACCTCGAAAGCAGGGGTGGCTAAAGAAAAAAAGGATTCACAACAAGAAATTTGTACCGGTTACACTGCAAGAAAATCTGTTTTTAGAACAGAAATTCTGCCGGAGCTGTGAATGATGTTCCAACATTCTAACATAACAGATTCCTTTAATGATTTTCATTATATATATATAATCTTTCAAACAACAAATTATTAAAAGTGTTAGAATTATAATTAAAAATGTAGATGGACTGACTTCAGCACCAAAGACACATTTCTATTCAATGTGAATTAAGTGAGGAGTATTGTCGTCTCAGATATGAATCTGTAGGCTTAAAGAAGACAAACTTGTAACATAAACTGTGTTTATAATCATATGTTCTACTCTGTAACGTATGATCCTATGTTCTACTGTGTTTATGTATGATCATATGTTCTACTGTTTGTTATATATGATCATATGTTCTACTGTGTTTATGTATGATCATATGTTCTACTGTGTTGATGATCATATGTTGTACTGTGTTTGTTATATATGATCATATGTTCTACTGTGTTTGTTTCTTATGATTATATGCTCTACTGTGTTTGTTACATATGATCACACGTTCCACTTTATGTAAGAGCAGATGGAGGTTGACTGTATCCAGATCACCTGACTCTCAGCAGCATCATGGAGTTTTTTTTTTTTTTTTTGGGGGGGGGGGGGGGGGGGGGGGACTAAGTCTGCAAAGAATGTGAATGATTTTTAAGCCAAATGAAGCTTTCATAAAAACGGAGCGCCACCTTTGAACTGTGGGAGGAGTTTCATCCCCAGACTTCAGGAGGATGTGAAGCGACGCCTCATCACATCACCTTCTCTTTTCCCAGCACGTGAGGGAGGTGCAGCCCCTCAGCACGGGGGGTCATTGTGGGAGATTTCTTTTAATCCCTCTATGGCGAGTCCAACACTCCGCCATTCCTGCTGCAACCTTTGTACCACATATTAAAAAGGGATTCTTCGAGGAAATCAAAAGAAAATCTGATTTAATTTGGGGCTAAAGCTCCACCGGGAGAAAAAGGACTCGAATGAACCTCTGACCTGGTTTTGGAGAATGTATTAACCATTTATGAACATTAAACTTTGATCCAGGATTTTAGATTTATGCAATAAATCACTGTGAAATGAGCAGAAACGCTGCTGTTTGTATTCAGAGAGAGGGAGATATATCTGGCTGTTTTGATTGGCTGAGCTATATAATATCTAACACCTTGTGATTGGGTCACACTTCCTCCCTCCCTCACACCGTCTTCAAACCTTCACAACTTTATTATACATTACAGCTGATTGAAGTGAAGTTGATTCACATTTAAAAAGGAAACATTATAGTACGTTTAAACGACACACCGGTTACGCTCGAGGACTCCATTGGACCTGGGAAGGGGGGGGGCATTGGCCAATCTTCATTGTTAAGTAGTAGAACGCACCGTTTCATCTGTAATGTTGCCATAGTAACTGTTGTAGCATCCACTTTTGAATAAAGTAAAGCTACTCTCATCAAGGCCTGGACTCCCTGAGGAACCCAAAGCAACTATCAGACAGACAGACAGGTAGAGACAGACTACATGAGGAACATTTAACATCCTCACTCTGATCACAGCAGAGGAAACTACACTGATGCTGGAACACGACTCACTACTTTGTTCACCAGTTGAAGCTGTGGAGCTAGCAGGCAGGCAGAAACCAGTGTAGCATGAAAGAATGACAGAATTAGCACGCTAGCTAACTAGCCAGCTGTCTGCTAGTTAGCTAGCAGGCTAATTCCGTCATTCTTTCATGCTACACTGGTTTCAGGAAATGAGGACAAGATACCTAGCTAACTCACTAACTAGCTAACTAGATACCTAGCTAATTACCTAGCTAAGTAGCTGCATGGCTACTAGATAACGAGATACTAGATACCGAGTCACAGCCCCCACGTTCCCATGACGACGAACATTCTGTTTGTTTAGGTCTGAACCGATGTAGGTAAAGTTATGTAAACACAAACTTGGACTGTTCGTAAGTCGGAGCGCCGTGGGAAGTCTGACGCCACCAATGACATCACACATTCAGACAGTCGTATTTTCTCTTGAGTTTATTAACAGAAACGTATTAAGATTTAATATGCAGGAATGGGAGCTCCTGTGGATACATGGCATGATCATATTATGTACATTCTTCAAGGAGACAGTGCACAGATGTGGGGGGTTGGGGGTGGGGGATCCTACAACGACCCATCAGAGGTCACCTGACTGACGTGAGCGGCGTGAACACTGACTGCTTCCAGATAAAAATGTGGTTTTCTAGAAAGAAACGAAAAGTTAATACGTTTTTTTTTTTGTCGTACATCAATTTCTATTTACAAACATGGGAGAGAATCTACCAGTGTTGTTCTTTACTAACAATATACACAATCCTCATGTAACACAACAACCATGTGTGCGGCTGGTCACCCAGACCTCCTGTGAAGGACCTGAACCAGGCAGACCTGAACCAGAGCAGACCTGCGTCCACTCCTCTTTAGCTTATAGCGCTTTTAAAGCTCATTGCACATTACCCCCGACAGACGTTTGTGTCTTTGTGTTTTTTATTCATCTGAACACATCGATGCGGATCGATGAGGTTCAGTGTCCCGTCAGGTAGTCCTGGGTGGAGTCCGAGGCAAAGGAGTCGGCGTCCTCGTTGTCGGAGTCCTCGCTGCTGTCGTCGGCGGCCGGCTCCCCCGACAGGGCGATGCGGGCGTAGTCGTCCGTGTCGATGGACTTGCAGAAATGGATGGCGTACTTCAGCTTCTCTTCCAGCACCTGTTTGCACGAATACCTGGGCAGCTTCAGCAGGAAGAAACAGGTGTAGGACTCTGGCAGGAAGTGGTCTGGGGGGTTGTACTTGTCCAGGACCTGAGGGGGCAGACAAGACGGTGTTGTTAGGGATCTGAATCAGCTGGACTTATACGTCGTAACAACCATGGCTACATGCGTCCCAACACACAAACTGTCTATAAGAATGGCGACGCCACCAGTACGATTCTGGACTAGGAAGGAAGTGACCATATTTGGACTGTAGAGGAGTTGTCTCAGTAGCGACCTGTCAATCACACGGTACAGAAATAGGCTCATTTTCTCATAGACTTCTATACAATCAGAGAGGAGTCGCCCCCTGGTGGCCAACAGGGACAATGCAGCGTTAAGGCATTTCAGCATTGGCTTTACTTTGACCTCCCATGGTCACTGATATTGATGTCAAGAGGCTCAAAAGGATATTTAAAGATAAAACCCCACCCAGCCACAGTCCAGTTCACCCTGCTGCATTCTGGGAAGAGCTAGGGAAAAATCAGCTGATGAAGTCCGAGACTTGGGAGCAGACCTCATCCGCCATCCTTCAGGGCTGCTATTTGAAAACTATAGTCTGATAGTCTGATCTACAGTGAAGAAAAATCTCGTAGCATGATTAGAAGATCAGCTGACTGCAGCTCATTTCTCTTGAATGTAAAACACTTTATTATCTAAACACTCATTCTACCGCTCCATCAAACTGTTCTCAAGTTTAACATTTACAGTTTATTTACATATTGATCCGTGGATTTTCCAGATATTTATCATGAGTCTGTTTTCTAAATCCACATCAGCATCAGTCAGATCCTCCACACAGAAAATATCTAAAAAGACAACACGTCACTTTTAAAGCTGCTTGGTGAACGTTAGCCGACATTCAATCCAGTGTTTAAAAGGCAGTTTTTTTAAATGGAGTCTGGTGCAGCACTCACTCCACATGAAACGCATCTCGTTGTTCACAATGGAGCCTGATGAGCATCATGGGAGTTTTCCTTTGTATCCCGCAGCTATATACTTTGACCTCAACATCACACCTCCTGTCATGTGACCACCATGCTTCACCTCATTTATTGCTTTGTTTTTATTGTTTTAACGTTGACCACGTTCTCTCTCGGGACCACGTTGGAAAGTGAGTTATTACTGGTCTGCACATTCCCACGTCTCACCTGGACGACGAAGTCCCGCCCACGGAAGTCGGCGATGGTGCGAGGCAGGCGTGTGCGTCCCCAGACGAACCTCAGGAAGAGGGAGCGCTCGGTGTTGGAGAAGGACTCCATCACCTCCCAGAACCACTGGATGAGCGACGATGTGGGCTCCACCCCCTTGTAGGTGGCCACCGACTTCAGCAGGTGCAGAGGGATGTCTGGGCTCCCACACACCTGAGGACCACACACACAACACACAACACACACACAGTCAGAGCGGAGGCGGGGGGGACGGGGGGTCACAGGCGTAGCAGCGCTCTCACTCACCATAGTCTCCAGCTCGTACCCGGTGAACAGCGACAGCAGGGGGACCGGGACCACGCGGGCCATCCCCTCACGCACCGCCGACACCTGCTCGTCGAACTCGTGGAGCCTGGAGGGAAACAGGAAGTCAGACAGGGTCGGGGACGGGGAGGCTTCCTTCCCCTCGGCAGCTCTCCTCACCTGTAGTTGATGGCGAGGCGGACGTAACTGGCGCGGTTCTCCAGGGTGATGTGCGAGTACTTGGAGCTGAGCTGGATGTCCTGGCCGCTGGCGTTGGGCACCGTGAATGGCAGCGTCATCGCCTCGAACTCCTCCGCCGTCGCCTCGTTATCCCGGATGTACATCAGACCGGGGATGAAGTCCTTATCCACCTGGGAGGTCAGAGCAGACCAGCATGACATGAAACATGATCCCACTTTGAGTCTTCCTTTTTTCATTTGGCTCTATGGAGCAGCTACAATGTTAGCATAGCCTAGCACCAACCAACCAGACTCCATACCGAAAACCAGCGTTTTAAAAATTAGTTAGCTTGTGGTCTTGCAGACGGACCTAACAAAGCATGACTTCACACTTTTTACTGATCAACATCATTATGGAGTTATTTTCTTTTCATCTGGTTATTGATATTAAATCACAGATAAATAGTTTATTCTGGATTCCTCCAGCTGTGGTGAACCAGCCCACTTGGGTCTTGCTCGATCCAGTGAATTCAGTGAAATCCACGAGCACTTCTGGATGATGTCATGATGATGTCATGAAGCCAGACAAACAGCGTTTGGTTTCCTGGTGGATCTGGGACTTCAACATGTAAGAAAGTAGCAATAGTGGGATTTCACCCATGATGGGGGATCCCTGGCCTGGTGGTCTACGTGGAGGTGAAGTTCTGCCTGCTGTCTGGGGGCGTCTACAGAGAGAGATGCCAACTAATCCAAATGATTCCAAATGATACGGTACATTGTGATCCGTTCAAGTGCTACTGAGGAATTAACAGTACAGGTGTAAACAGCGACTTTATCACGATGCAAAACTTGACCAAATCGATGAGATTTGGTCATTTAATGAGATTAAATCGATGTTTTAGAGGGAATGATTGAGAACAGAGTCCTCTTTCAAATAAAACCGACGACGTGAATTCTGATGCATAGATTTACCTGAATGCCTCCTCCTGTGTGTGTGTGTGTGTGTGTGTGTGTGTGTGTGTGTGTGTGTGTGTGTGTTGAAGCGCGTGTGTGTACTCGTGTTGCATCACAGCTCCCGTGAGCCACACTGCATCTCTGGTCTTATGCTGGATTCGCTACCCATCTAACCTTTCTTGTGTCTCCGGGGCGAAGCGGGAAACAAGAGCCGCTCTGTGAAGGAAAAAAAGGCCCTTTTTTTTATTCTTCTGCTGTCGGTGACGGTGCAGGAGCTCATGATCACAGCGTGAGGCGGGAAGGACTCACGCTCTCCACAGACTGTGGGCTCATGACCGGTTGGTTTCCCTAGAAGGAACGGAGCTGTGCAGGTACAGTCGGACTGCAGCTGACGGGATTAACGTTAATCTGAGCAGGAATGTAAAGGAGGCGCCTCACGGGGTCTTATGTAACGTCTGACACGGAGGGAGGAATTCCTCCTGGAAGTTAAGCTGCAGACGAGCAGTAACGTACAGTAATAACTTCACGTAATCGTGAGCCTCCTGCTAGTTTCAGATTTATATAAATATATATATCAATATATGTTATAGATGTTTGTGGTGAGGTTTGATCGTTCAAGTGACTCCTAATAAATTATGTTTTAATTTGAACTTCACTCTACATTTCCGTTAGACGTTTGAAACTATTTGAACGTGTGTTTTAACAGTTTGGCTTAAAATTAATGAATGAAAACAAAACAAAAAGTCAACAAAATGACTGGGTTAAATTTATTAAAAAAACATCAGTGTTTGGCTGAAAATTAAACAACTCCTTGGTTCATTAACATGAGTCTTGTGTGTCTTTGGACCCTAACCCACCAGCCAGACCTGGTCCCTACGTGGACTGTCAGGACTCGTCTCAACTACTTCTTCCACACTGACGGTATCAGCAGGATATGATCATCAATGTTTCAAACCTCTGGGTAAAAGTTTATCTTAGTTATGGATCAGATTTATCAGGATTAACTTCTATTAACGGTGATGCTACAAATCCAAAACAGAAGTCTAAAACAGGCTGAAAGTCAGATTTAGAGTACAAACCTCACTGAGGTCGGCGATGGTCAGATTCATGCCGGCCAGCTGCTTCCAGACCGGCTCTGCCAGGTTCAGACTGAGAGGGCTGCCGGTCCGGATCGCGATGCCCAGCAGGACTCCTGCAAATGCAGCAGGGCGGAGAGAATTACCCACAAAGCAACACGGGAAAGAAGCACCTGACTGAAGGGAAAACCAGAGCTGCGTATCTGGAAGCTCAGCAGGTCAGAGCAGCTGTTTCATCAGCCAACACGCCAAGAAGCGCTTTTATTTAAATTTTTTTCATTAATTAATTTTTTAAAGAAAAATAAAATTATGTATGTTGTACTCCAATTTCAATTTCAATACCAATTTGAATAAAAAAAATAATTCAAAACACTCTGTGTGTAAGTGGGATTAACTGGGAGATGACCGGGATTATCAACCTAGGAAGCGGAACATGCTCATGTGGAGCGCCGACTTGGCCGCCGGGTTGAGCAGGAAGCAATCCCTGTTGGCGCCCGACTCGTCGCGGCCGTTGGGCGTGACGATGAGCAGCGGCGTCAGAGCGTTCTGCAGCTCCTCACACATCTCGGCGATGGACTCACTGTAGCCGCCGCCGCAGTCGTCCACGGACTCGCCTGGGATCAAACACATGGCACAAGACTCACACGCTGGACCGCCATGGACGGACTAACTCGCCTTTAAATATGCTGAAGACTTTTATTTTGTTGTTTACTTTCTATTATCTTGGTGTTAAATGACTGTTAACTTTATGTAACTGTCCCTTTATGGTTTGTTTCATTCCTCGTGATGTTTCATGTAACGAGCTGTGATTTACTTTATAGAGACAGATAAACTTCTAAAGAACCGATCATCAGATATATTGATCACTGACCCACAAATTTGACCTTCCACACCCGGTGAGGCAGCAGCAGGCTGTCAGGGCTGAACGAGCTCATCTTGGCACACATTTGACCAAACACGGACTTGGTCCCGTCAGGTCCCGCCAGACCCCCTTTGCTTCGGGAACGCTTCACCTGCAGGGTGAAGAAGAAGAAGGAGGAGGAGGAGGAGGAGAAAGAGGAGGAGACAGAACACGGCTTAATTTCTATAAACTGGCTTTGTGTTTTGGTGTGAACCATAAACCCTGGACCCCTGCAGACGAATCACATGGACTCAGCAGAGTAAAACCCCCCTTGAAAGACGTCACATGTGACCTCACAGTGAAGACAGAGAACAGTGAGGGAGAGTCAGAGACTTGGAGACAGAGAACAGTGAGGGGGCAGTGGTTCCTCCGGTACCTGGATCCTGTTGAGCTCCACCACGGGTCCGTGCTGCCGGTCCCTCACCATCGTGGCCTGAACCACCTTCCTGAAAGCTGCTTCCTGTTCACACACATGAGGAGATGGACGAGTGAGTAAGACGTTATTTAGTAGTTTATAAACATTCCTCCGGGCGACGCCCACCTTGCCCTGGGAGATGAGGATGCCTCGGAGCGTGTCGAAGCCCACCGAGGGTCCGTGGCCGGTCTGGCCCAGCCGGCCCTCCAGGTCAAACATGGGGATACAGGGGCAGAATAGCTCGGAGATGTGATGCAGCAGCAGCAGCCGGTTCCTCAGGGCCATGATGGGGATCTCCTGCAGGTGGTTGTACTCCATGGGGACCTTGAATGCACCACACAGACAGGGTTAATGTCAGGGACGCTTCCCCCTACTGGAGAGCGTGGAGAGTTGTTTCTGACAGGAGGACGTACCTGTGCAGGCAGCTTGCCGGCGTTGGTGGGCTTGCTGGTTGACCAGGCCAGGGTGTGAGCGGAACCACAGGCCACCCGGTTGATCTTCTTGCCCTGCAGCGCGGCGACCAGCCGCGGCCTCTGGATGGCATTGGTGGTCCCGTCGCCCAGCTGGCCCTCGTCGTTGTCGCCCCACGTGTACACTTCTCCTGAACAAAAACTCAGTTAAAATTTGACACAACATATATCCTACAAATAAAGATTGTTCCAAATTCCTAGATATTGAAAACAAATGCATTTTTTGAGGAAACAATAAGCATAAATGTATTGTTTTTTTGTTCTAATTGCTTTAGTATAGCAACTTTCATAGAACTTGATTCACAAGAAAAAATATTAAAAATGAAAACCATAAAACAGCAACAATCAGAACTAAAGGAATAAAAGACAAATTATAAACAAGCAGCGCAGGAGACTTTGTTCCTCCATTTACGACGCAAACGTCATGGAGGCATTTTAGTGGGAATTCTGTACTTTAGGAATATTAATAATATATGGATAACAAAGTGATGTGATGCAGCATGTGAGGACCGGTAAACAGGGAGGATGATGGGAAACGGGTTGGTCCTACCATCCTCCGTGCAGCACACGCAGTGCAGCGACCCCGTGGCGATGGCGATGACCTTCTTCCCCTGAAGCCCCTGAACCTGTCGGGGGCGCCGGACGTGGTCGTCAGAGCCGTGGCCCAGCCGGTGGTAGTCTCCCTTCCCCCTGAGGACGACACCAAGGCATTAAACATGGCGGCGTGGTCTCACCTATGACACACCGCGGACGCCACCACGGACGCGATGTGGAACGTACCACGTGTACACGGCGCCGGACTTAGTGAGCGCCACGGAGAACTGAGAGCCACACTCCACTTTGACGACCCCGAGGCCCGTCAGAGAGTCGATCTGAAAACAAGAAGCATCATCATTATTATTATTATTATTATTATTATTATTATTATTAATAGTATTATAATTAGTAGTTGTATTAGTATTAGTAGTATTATTATTATTATTATTATTATTAATATTAGTAGTCATAGTACTGTAGTAGCAGTAGTAGTATTATTATTATATTACTGTATTATTATTATTATTATTATTATTATTATTATTATTATTATTATTCAGGACTATGCTGCCAGTTGCTACTAACAGGAAGTAGAACTACTAACAGGAAGTAGAACATGACTAGAGAAAGCAGACACACAGAACATGCTTCTGTAAAACGGTTTTACCTTCATGGGGATTTTGCAGCCGTCACTTCCGCCCCGGCCCAGTTTGCCGTAGTCCCCGTCCCCCCAGGACCAGACCATGTCATCGTCTGTTAGACACAGAGTCTGGGCGTCTCCGCTGCCGCACGCCACATCGATGACCCGGTGACCCTGCAGTGCATCCACCTGTAGAAACCACACAGACGTCAGCTCCGCCCCGCCATGGTCGTCGGGGTAACAAGTATGTGGCGTTGTGTGGTGAGGGATCACTGACCAGCTTGGGTTTGAGCTGGTCCTCGCTGTCTCCGTGGCCCAGCCGTCCGTAGCGACCTTTGCCCCAGGTGAAGAGCTCGCCGCTAGCAGTGATGCAGGCGCTGTGGGCGCCCCCGGCGGCGATGTCCACCACCTCCACGCCCCTCAGGGACTCGATGACCCGCGGGCGGTCGCAGGGGCTGCAGGCAACAGGACTCATGGTTACTAGAGTGGCTTAGTTAACACTAGGCAGCCTATGTTAATAAAATAAGCTTTGTTTTTTGATAAGCTGTGGAACTCTGAGTTAACATATTTCTACCAGAATTTCTATGAACTATTAAGCTGTTGAGTAAACCCATAACTTATATTTTACTTGATAAAATAAAACAATATATGCACTCATATGTCGTTGTAGTGTTTTACAGTATCTGTAGCTATTAATGCGATGCTCATCATTTTCAAGCCATATTTTTCCGGCCCCTCATTTTGGATCATTTCCAACCGGCCCTCATTCAAAACTAATTGAATAGCCCTGGTCTAAACGCTCGGCCTTTGGTCATACACTACGTTTCAAGATGAATTGTGGGATATGTTGAGTCCACTATGTAAGGCAGAGATATCCAAACTCAGTCCTGGAGGGCCCGAGTCCTGCAGGTAAGAACGTTTTAATTCTTAAATAAGACGATCAATTAATTAATTCACGTAAATTGTTGATTGTTGCATTTGGGACATTTTCAATGTTTTTCAGATATTTCTGGCACATTTGAGGTAAAAATATAAACTTTTAATTATTTTTTTAATGTTTGGAACGTGTTTTTGAGAAGATTTTGCTGAATTATTGAACAATTTGATAATTTTTGTATATTTTTGATCTATTTTTAAGAAAAAAAAAAAAGTTTTTTGGGTGAATTTTTGACATTTTTTTAAAGCTGATCAGTCACGTGACTAAAATCAACCCCGTTTTAACAAAAAGAAAACTCAAATCCACAACTGATGAAGAGTTGCCGTTTCTGTACAGCTTTTCTGATGCTTCAAAATGTGCATAAAAAATGTGGCTGTGAAACTAAAAGGAGCAGAGTCCTTCGGTCCAGACCTTCTGTTGCCGTGGCCCAGCTTCCCGTCCTCGGCCTCCCCCCACGAGTAGACCTCGCCCTCCGACGACAGCGCCAGGCAGTGCTTCCCTCCGGAGTTCACCGCCACTTTCCTGATGAAGACGTGCTGGATGGACTCCAGCAGCGTCGGCGTGGAAACGGACTCCGTACCACCGATGCCCAGCCGACCGCCGGCTCCATATCCCGTCGCGTACAGCTGGCAATCCAGAAACACAGACATATATATCAGTTTCCTGGGGAATTTTTTATGATTTGATAATTTTTTTTTTTTTTATGAATTAAACTATTAAAAATTGTCTACTAGTCACATAGTTTGTATCTTGTCTTTTTAATTTTTTGTTTTAATTAATTAATTATTTGATTATTTATGTATGTATTGTTTTTAAAAGAAAAACAAAAGGATGTATATATGTTGTGCTTTATAATGTACTCCAATTTTGATTTCAATATAAAACGGACCTTTCCATCGGCCGTGACGGCGAACAGCGTCTGCTCGCCGCCGATGAGTTGCACCGGCCGCAGCGTGGCGAGGGCCTCGGTGGGCGTGGGCACTTTGACCTTCGCCCCCTCGATGCCCCCCAGCTGGCCCCGGTGGTTGTGGCCCCAGCCGTAGATGGTGCCGCTGCCCCCGGCAGAGAGGGTCCAGTCGTCTGGACGCCGGTTCATCCACTGGACCAGCTGCTCGTCGTGTTCCCGCTTGAACAGCTCGTGGCTCTCATGGAGGCTGTTGATGCTCTCGTGGTCGGCCATGAGCTCGCGGATCTTCTTCGTGACCTTCAGAGGGGGAGGAGGTTACGAAGGTTCAAGAAGCGTGAGGAGGGAAACTAAAGGCCGGATCACTCACCTCGTCCAGGAACGGTCTCGGCAGGGAGGTCCTCTTGTCTAGAGCCACGGCCACTCTGGAGGCGGTGCAGTACCGGCGGAACCAGGCCCACTTGTGGGTCTCAGCGCAGCAGGGTAACGTGTCCAGCTCCAGATCGCAGGCCAAAGCCACCAGGACCTGAACACCATGTTAGAATTAACTGAAGATACGCACGGCACCCTGCCTTTATCAGTAACGCTACCTTACTGGATCTGGATCAATGTGGATTATGGTGTTAAGCCGCTAACAAAGTTAGCTTCATGATTCAAGATCAACTTTAAAGTGTTAGAGCCATCTTAGTAGCTAACTAGCATTGGTAGCATGGTAGCGACCTGCCAATCAGCAGGTAAGCCCCGCCCCCTAAAGCATTGCCTGCTTTCTGGTCTGTTGGACTCTAAATGGACCATAATGTAATAAATGAACATCATGCTGGTTTGAAGAAGACTTGAAACTAGAGATTGAGACATAAACTCATGTTTACAATGTTTACGGAGATAATAAATCAAGAGATAAGTAGGACCAATTTCTCATAGACTTCTATACAATCAGAGAGGAGTCGACCCCTGGTGGCCAGCAGAGAGAATGCAGCTTTAAAGGACCCTCGAGTTGTTAAAATCAGCCTCATGCAGTGTGAACACGGTGAGTCACCTTGAAGAAGGGGCTGTGGAGCAGCTGCTTTCCTCCCCTGACGATGGGATCCTCGTACTCGTACTGCCTCTGCAGGGCCTCCGGGAGCCCCTTCACCAGCGCCGCCAGCGCACTTCCTGTGAAGCTCTGAGGGAAACGGATCATCAGTCATTATTACAAATATAGGCCTCGTTTTACTGTAAAAGGTCTCTATTTAAGGATAATTGCAGCACTGCAGTAGATGGTATGGAAGCACTGAGTAAAAACTACACATATTTTTTTTTATCTGAATTAAATTAAATGTTTCTCCTGTGAAAAAAAGGTGTTGCCAGGATATTATTTCTAAATGTCTCTCTTTTTCATCTGTGAAAAAAACAAACAATGTAATGTAATGTAATACACATTTTGGCCACAAGAGGCTCCATGTTATAAATAAGACTAAAATCATTCATGTTTTTCCTTCTAGGCGAGTTTTAATTCTAAATTTAAAGAAATTAAACACTTGGGATGGACAAAAGTCATCTGACTAAACTACCCCTCCTTCCTTTTCACACAGGAAAAAAAATATATATATTTTTGCAAAACCTTTTTTCTTTCCACCTGTTAAGTCATAAACAGAGTAGAGAAAACAATTTAGTTCAGACTTGGAAAAAAGAATCACCAGAAGTTTTTTCCCCTCTCACTTTGCAGCTCAGGGCTTTGACACATCTAGACAAAATATCTTCAACATTACTAACACTATGAGAATGACCATGCTGCTAACAGATGTTACATATAACGAGGTAATCATTCATTAAATTCTCATTACGTAGTGGTGACCTCACCATGGAGCGGGCCTCGCCATCGCTGTCGCCCAGCAGCCGGTTGATGTTGATGGACTGACCGTACTCAGTGGTCAGCAGCTTCCGGAGCCTCTGGAGGGCCCACATTCGGTGTCCCGCCGCTGCACAAAACCATATTATGCAGCATCAAGCAGGGTTCTTACATCTTCTCCAAAGTCAAATTCAGGCACTTTTCAAGCATTTCAAGGTTAATTTTCATGCATTTCCAGCACCTTCCAGCTGTGGTAAACTACATATTTGTATACAATACAACAGATGGACTACAAATGAAAGGAAAACTAAGTCCACTAACAGATCCACAGAAATATAATCCCCAACTAGTTTGTCATCTGTTCATCA
This sequence comes from Chelidonichthys spinosus, assembly GCA_029853015.1. Taxonomy (NCBI): domain Eukaryota; kingdom Metazoa; phylum Chordata; class Actinopteri; order Perciformes; family Triglidae; genus Chelidonichthys; species Chelidonichthys spinosus. The sequence continues at coordinate 18,392,980 of CM056826.1, forward strand.
TCAAAAGTCATTTTTCATGCAGAAATGTCAGAAAATGCTGTTTTCAGTCCCTCAAATATGAAGATCTTCTTTTCTCTGTTATATCATATGTCATCACATAGAACATACATTTCGAGCACTTTCAAGCACTTTTCAAAACCTTGAAAACACCACACTAGAATTCAAGGGTTTCAAGGATTTCCAGCACCCGTATGTAGACATAAAAATGTCTAGAAGGAATGATGACATCCGGAAATTGTATGTTTCATAAGTGGCATATCTCAGAATCATAGATGCCTTTCATAATCATGTATGTTTTGCCTAATTAGGAATGTGTTTTATAATCATATAATGTGATTCATTATAATCATGTAGTGTGATTCACTACAATCATGTAATGTGTGTGATATTAATCTATTCTGTCATCCTCAGACAGCAGCGGAGTAATAGAAAGTCACCATCAGCGAATGAAAGGCCATGAGACGCTTAGTGTAGAACACAGACGCAGCTGGATAGAGGAAGTTCAGGAACTTATACACTTTCCTTGGACGTATTTAACCGCATTAGAGGAACAAAAATAGCAGCAGCTTACACACACACACACCTGCATTCAGTAAATGATAAGTTCGAGAGACACCAGTCTGAACCAGACAAGGGGGGGGGAAACACATAAAGTATGGTGGATGCTCATTAGTGTTTTCTTTGATGTAAATTTGAGGGACACCAGCTTGAGCAGAACAGGGGAGGACACATGATGTATGGTAGACGAGCAGGAGTGTTTTCTTGCAGGACCAGGGGATGAAGCCAGCGAGTCGGAAAAGGCCCAACTCGCGGGGCATTTCCTGCGTTCATCATCTTGGAGACAAGAGAGGAACCAGCCGGAGGAGGAGCAGCATCTCAAAAATACACACTTGCATGCACAAGCAAATACACATAAGCCCTGCCTGCTTTGTAACATATATATTCTGGAGCAGATAGTTTAAACGCCAGAACTTCATGCCTCTGGCACCTGAGCACTGTGTTGCACACAGCAGCTCTTAGCTAGATAAGTGAATTTCTCCAGACGTCTGTATCATCTGATGTTCATCTGCCAATAAATGCCAGCAGCAATGGCGCACTAAAGAACCAACGGCTTCGCTGTCTCCGTGATCCTCCTGCAGAATCTGAACAACGCAATATAGACTCTGTGAGGTCCTTCTGATTGACTAACTTGTGAACAAAAATTCCTACACGTACCAACCCTGATGTCCAGGGTGTTTCTGGCTGCTAGTAATCGTATTTGTGACCGATTTAAAGCTGCTAAGTCATGACATGGTGGATGAGGAGAACCACGCCGTACCTAGAGCACTGAGCTGGGCACAAGCGGCTAGCGAGGCGGCGAGGCGAGGAACTATGCTCCGGTTGGACGCGAAGTTGAGCCTGAAGTCCAGCAGACATGTGACCAGGTCCATGGAGGGGCAGGACAGGATGCAGCGGTCAGACAGTAAGTCTTTGGGACCTGAGGGGAGACACGGAGACTCACTCAGAAACAGTGTCACGATGTAGTTTCAACACTCGGTGACAGGCGGTTCAGTGCAACTCACCGGCAGCCGGCATGATGGGATACACAGTGAAACGCCAGCCCCATCCGTTCACCGAGCCGTCGCTGGTGAACTTCCACTTCAGCTCATCTCCCGGGATCCTCAGCTCGCTGGACCAGTCGGACCACTCCCGGCCTGAAACACACAGTTAGCATCACAGTTAGCATCACAGTTAGCATCACAGTTAGCATCACAGTTAGCGTCAGCATTCCGTCAGCTAGCGGTTTAGCTTTCACCGTGCTCCTCTTCATCACCTGATCTGACGGAGACGATCCGATTGGCTCCGTCCATGACGGTGAGCGGGTCGTGGCGTCGCTCGGTCGAACACTGTCGGTCGAACTCGATCCTCAGACCCTCGGCACCTGCAGAGGGAAGAGACCCGGTCACTTCCTGTAAACGGTCTGTTCACTCGAACCAGGTGAAAACATGTAAACAAAATAGGCTCCAGCTCCTGTCACCACAAAGTGATCAGGGAAAGAAAATAAATACATTATGGGATGGCTGTGGGACAGAAGGTAAGCCTAAATAGTTTTTAAATAATAATAATAATAAAAAAACAACTGCGATTGAACCATGACATTAATCACACCACACTCTACATTCATAACAACAAGCCAACACCATTTGAGTTGAATACACGTATTCCATTGGCCTGCAGTGCTCCGTAACACAGTGGAAAGAGAAAACAGGAAAATTGTGTGTAATTTCTCCTTAGGAAAAAAAAGAAGGAAACATTAAATAAGTGCATCTATGCCCAAAACTGAAAAATCAGCTGGGAAATATATTGTGTGTGTCTCATTCGTTGACATTATTAATGATTAATTAATTCATTATTATTTCAAGGTTGCAAGGTGCACGGATGAGATGCAACGTAAAACATGAAACAAAAACATGATATCGGCATTATAGATGGGCCATCGGCCCCCCTGCTCTCACCTGGGATCTTGACCGTGCCGCTGGTGGAGGTGTCGTCCGTGTACGGGTGGCTGCTCTCCACCACGACGGGCTGAGAGGACAGACGGCCACTCTGAGAGTCCGTGGCAACGTCCTCCAACTCGGTGACACACAACTCCAGCAGCATGTCGGCGACCTGCGAAACACAAGACGACAGGAAGAGACGTCAAAACCACAGGCGATGTCCCACGGAGCACAAAAGCACCAGGGGGAAACCGGAGACCTGGTCTCACCTGTGGATAAGCGGTCCCCATCCCGGACAGCACGGCAGATAGCACCTCCTTGCCCTTCTCCCCGGAGCGACAGGACACCGCCAGCTTCAGCAGGTCCACCATCACACGGGTGTCATCGGGGACCAGCAGACTGGTGAACTCGTCCAGGTACTGAGGCTCCGGACCGACCACTTTACTCTGGCTCTCAGAGTCCTGCAGACAAGACGAGAATTTAAAAGTAGTTAGCTTGTGGTCTTGCAGACAGACCTAACAAAGCATGACTTGACATTTTTTACTGATTACCATCATTATGAAGTTATTTCAGCATCCTTTTCATCTGGTTATTGATATTAAATCTCAGATAAACACTTTATTCTGGGTTCCTCCAGCTGTGGTGAACCAGCCCACGTGGGTCTTGCTTATATCCAGTGAATCCAGCTTGGTGAAATCCACCGAGCACCTCTGGATGATGTCATGAACCCAACAAGAAGACGAAGATGGTTCTTGGTTCCACCACCGTCGGACCGACTCACCTCTTTAGTCTTGGTCATGGTTTCGGCGATGATGCTCGCGGCTCCGGGGTCGTCAGTGACGGGGATGAAGGGACGCGAGGACGCGCCGGAGGCCGAGGGAGTTATGGCCGACGATGGCGTGATGGCGTCTTCTGACGACAGAGGCTGTTCATGGACACAAAAACACACACGGTCACACAACATGACAGCATTAAACGTTTTAATGATCTCAATCCTGCAATTTGGTTTAGAATAGCGTTTCAACACTGACTGCTATAACGAATGTATTCACTCTCATTTAATAACAAAATCAACCAGGAATAAAATCTTAAAGGGAGAGTTGTCTTTGGCGTTTTAAATGATTCGTTCAGATTCACCAAAGTCTCACAAGAACACAAACCAACTAACCAATGGAGGCAGCGCTACAACAGCAACTCGGTGTTCTGAGAAGTTACCCTTTTTGTGAATGGAGTCTGGTGGCTCAGTTCATCATGTTGTGATGTTACACAAGTTCATCATGTAACATCACAACTGTCTAAAGATTTAAACTTTAAGAGGCAGAATGAGAACGGAGAAAGTTGTGAAAACCAGTAATAGTGATGAATGAGAGTTGCTGCCGTTTCCATGTTGGACCCAAATATAGTTTGCTGATGGTTGCATCTGCAACACCTGCTCAACGTGGGGGGAAAAAATTAATGCTTCCTGTTTTACAGTAAATCAGCACAAAGTGCATCTGAAGCAGCACTTTGATGAAGAATAAAAAGAAAAGCCAAACGGGGGCTTAGTAGGTTTTTCAGGATTAAAAAGTTTGTTCTTCTCTTCCTCACTGAGGTCACCAACAGTTGGCTGCTTCACATAGAAGGAGGTTCACAGCTGTTTAAACAACAACCTGAGCTTCATTCAGAAACCTCAACAGAAACTCTGAATGTTTAAAAACCTGGTGGTTGTTTCATTATATACGCCTGTCTTATTATAATTTTTAAAAAATGAAATCGCCGGGTAATAATAGATGTTTGGTGTAAAGGTCCACCACCAGTGTCCCGTCCTCACCTCTCCCTTCTTGTCTTGCCAGGGATTGGGGCTGACCCGGTCCTCGGTCTCAGGCAGGACGGGAGGACCTTCCTCGTCGCTCACACTGGAGGAGGATGAGGAGTCTGACGGGGGGACGGGCGAGCTGGAAGGACACTCTGCTGGCAGGATCATGCTGGCCGGCATCAGAGCGCCTACAACGGCGTCCCTGAGGAAACAGACGCTTTTTATTTGTGGGCCGTTGCAGTTAAAATATAAATACTCTGAGATTAAAGTCACAAATGTACAACAGGGCTCCAGAGTGCGACCATTTTGGTCGCATATGCGACCAAAATTTTTATGAGTGCGACTGAAAAAAATAGTAGGTCGCACTGGTGCGCCTAATGCTGCTCGAGTGAAAAAAAAATCATAAGCGCAGCATCTCTTTATGTTCTCCTGATGGCATCGTGGTCTAAACCAATAAGAGACGGAGCTCGGGCGGGTCCTTGCCTCTGATTGGCTGTGGTCCTTTTCACTGCTGTAAATTGTGTCAGTTCGAACAATGCGAGCGAGTTGAGCAGGTACTCTGAGCGCTTCGATTGTCTTTGAAAGTGAAGAGAGGCAGAAAGCCTCGCCCCGAGACTAATTAAAAAGCCCAAAAATATGCCTTCAGACAGGACTGGTTGAAGCAATTTCCCTGGCTGATGTACGATAAAGAAAGGGACTCAATGCACTGCATTTATTGTCGGGAGTGCGGTCAGAATTTGTCCGGTAATAGTGCGTTTGTGGAGGAGTCAACAACATTTCGCATCGAGACGTTGAAAAGGCGCAATATGTCCAAAAAGCATACTACATGCCGTGATAAGTGTGTTAATAAAGTGGCCCCTCATCCAGCTGCATTTCAGCGTCAGGCTGTATCGATCAGCTCCGCTGAGGAATCTGAAATTATTATAAAATTAAACGTTGTATACAATATTGCAAAGGAGGAGTTGCCGTTCACTAAATTTAAGTCAGAAATTATTCTGATGAAAAAAATGCCGACACGCTAAAGAACAAGACAGCTGCGGAGGTTGGAAACGCCACGTACACGTCATTCATGATTGACGGCGACACAGACGTCTCTACGAAGGAGTGCGATATTGTCTACTGCTGCATTTTGCGTAAAGGGAGTCCGGTCAACATGTTAATTGGACATGTCGAGGTGGAGCATGGACACGCACAGTGTTTGAAGGCCCACATTACAGCATGAGAGATCATGAATAGGAAATTGAATAGTAGCCTATTCCTAATATTATTATTAAAAATGAATAGCCTATGTAAAAATATAAGTAGGCTAGGCTAAGATCACATAAACAGTTTTCCATTTGCAATCTATAGGCTAGTGACCTGTATGATCTTTTTATTGTGCCACAAAGCAAGCATTTACTGCGCTTGGGCATCAGTGTGCAGATTGGCTGGAGAAAACGGTTCCTCTGGGTGCTGATGGTGCTGCAGTTAAGCTAGGCCATAAGGGGGTGTCATTATGTAAAAGGAGAGCAATAAAAAGGTGACCTTTTGGCATTAAAGGCGACACGATGAAAAATGTGGGTGCACCTAAATTTTGTGCTGGTGCACCTAAAAAAAAAAGTTAGGCGCACCAGTGCAACCAATGCAAAAAGTTAGTCTGGAGCCCTGTACAAGTTATAAAAAAGTATTATTTCCCCCACACACCCCTGCTCTATTTCACTTGTTCTAATGTTTGATCAAAACATGATTCTCATCCCCTCCTCTCCAATGTAGTTTGTCATTTTTTATTTTATATATAGACACATTATTATTATTTATTTATTTATTTTTGGGTGGTAATTTATTATCATTATTGTTCCCTTTTTAATTATTATATTTATTTATTTTTTTTACATTATCTTATACCTTTTGATGTGTATACAGATATACATGGAAAAATGCATTATTAAGCATTAATTATGTCATTAATGTACGTAATAAATAAAAAAAGTCTCTCCCCAGCGCTGCAGACGGACTCACCTTGCATACAGGATCTGCAGGGCCGACAGCACGTGGGTCAGAGCCTGCTGCTTGGCCAGGTTCCCGTCGAGACTCAGGAGGATCTTGGCCAGCGAGGGTCGGTTGGGCTTCATGTTGCTCTGCCCGCTCAGCTTGTTGTTCACCGCCGCCGCCGAGTCGCTGTCCGACTGGACGCCTGCAGGATGACACACCAACACAATCACACACACCTACAGACACGCTGCCTTCCTTCACTACCAGCTGACCTGAGAACAGCTGGTCCAACATTTATCAACCTGCTACACTTAAAAGCTACAGAGCGTAACAATATGACACAGATCTCTGTCTCTTTGTAGTGATCACATGATTAATCACATGTATGTTCATAGTCAGGGATTCACCCACTGGACACTTACTTTAATATTCTCTTAATATTTCATATAAGTCTTAATATTAAATCTACTTAATTACATATATATAGTTGTGTGTGTGTGTGTGTGTGTGTGTATATGTATATATATATATATATATATATATATATATACACACACATATCGTTTTCTATTCTGTCATATCTCAATGATTTTAATATTGTTCTTTCATCTGTTCTTACCTGCCCAGGGAAAACAGGCTGAAACTAGCAAAATTGCTATAACCTGGTTCAATACATTTTTCTTGTTTTACGAGATTAATGTTTTTTGTGCATTGTGTTATTATTATATATACACATCTTAATTCCTGAGATGGAAGCAAACAACAATGATTCAGAATCATGATTATTAATAAAAGTGGGGCAACATTCTATCAAATATTCAAATAATATGCAAATAATAAAATTAAAACAACCTGATCACTTCAGTATAAAAAAATCTGGGTTCCGGTCTGACAACGACTAAACAGCGCCCCCTTGTGTACAATATGCAGTCTGCTTAACATACACCCCAACGGTGAGGACAGACAGACAGACAGACAGACAGACAGGTGAGGGTTACCTAGATAGGAGGCTCCAAGGGAATCCCTGGCCGTCTGGAAGAGGACTGGCTCATGAACGGAGGGCGTGGTCACGTCCACGGTGGTCCAGGCCACGCTGTGGGAGGAGCCACAGGCCACGCGGGTGATCTTCTGCCCCTCCAGACCCTGGACCAGGGTGGGCTTCCTGTTCACGGTGGTGGTCCCGTTCCCCTGCTGCCCGTGATCGTTGTCGCCCCAGGCAAACACCTGAATGAGAAACACACCCGGGGTCAGAGAGGCTGCCATCAGCACACAGTGGTCTGGACTGAGACACAGATACCGGGTCTCTGACGGGTCTCAACGCTGTGACCTCGTCACATTCTGGTGATCATGTTTGTTGAATGTTTAAAACTAAAACCGATCTGACATGTTGCATCTTTCAAATGAGCAAATATCGAGTAGGAAGTGAAGTTGTTCTGAGGTCGGAGGTGTCTGGTGAAGTAGAATAACGGTCGGGTTCGTGGCGCCCCCGGTGGAGGAGGTCAGTACTCACCTGTCCCGTTTCTGTAACAGCCAAGCAGTGCAGGGCTCCGACGGCGACGTGGACGATCTTCTTGGCCCTCAGCCCCTCCACCATCTGGGGCTTCCTCACGTGGACGTCGGTGCCGTGGCCCAGACGGAAGTAGTCGCCTTTGCCCCTGTTTGGAAACGCAAAAACGTCACGGGGGAAAAAAACGGAACACAACGTGATGACTGGGGCAGCTGTTGAGTCGTCATACCAGGTCCACACGACTCCAGACTTGGTGAGAGCCAATGAGAACTGAGCTCCACACTCGATCTGGCAGACGCCCTGCCCGTTGAGCCTCTCGATGTTCTGGGGGATGTTGCAGCCTTCGCTGCCGCCACGACCCAGCTTCCCAAAGTCCCCATCCCCCCAGGAGAACACCAAGCCTGAGAAATAATATTAACACACACATGACACACCAGACAGGGAGACTCATCTTGTGCCTGCAGGATCATCATCTGTGTTTATTAGCATCATTCACCAGATGCACCAGATGCACCAGAGAGTTTAAATACTCTGGATGCACCAGAGAGTTTAAATACTGCATCGACAGAAATACCTTCATCAGTGAGGGCCAGAGTTTGAGCATCTCTGCTCCCACAAGCCACCTGGATGACACGATGTCCCAGAAGCACTTTCACCTGTAAGGTCACAGCAACAAAGCGTGGTAAATGTACACAAGTCATAGTATACTGGGATTCATCAGAAACTAACGCTGCTCTCCACATTATATAGGGTATTTTAAAGGGCCAGTTCAGATTCACACAATAACACAAACAAAAAAGTTGTTGTGTTTGGTCTTAAAGGTATAGTTCTGATTTTAAGCAGGTTTTATGAGGTTACTTTACCTACAGGAAAAAAGCTAGTATCTCAATCTGCTCTCTTCAAAGCCACCAGACACCATTGATGAATGACTCCAAACAATGACTCCAAACGAACCCTTTTAAACTCCAAAGTCACACAACAACACAAACGAACCAACAGATGGAGGCAGCTGTAGACCAGCAGCTCCTTTGTTCCGAGAGGTTAAATCAGTGGTTTTGGAAGTCTGGTGGCTTTAAAGAGAGCACAGATGGTTGTCCTGTCTGTCTCTCCAAACATCTACATCTGCAGGTAAAAAAACACCGACTATGGAGAAGAACCACATCCCAACGGTCTGTAACAAACAACCAGACGAACCAGTTTGGGCCTCAGCTGCGTGGTGTTGTCTCCGTGTCCGAGGCGTCCGTACTCCCCCAGCCCCCAGCTGTACAGCTCACCGCTGGAGGTGATGGCCGCGCTGTGGGAGCTGCCACAGGCGATGTCGCGGATCCGCTTGGTCTTCAGCGCCTCAATCAACCTCGGCTTGTCACAGTTCCTGGGATGGGAAAAAAACACACGGTTCTTTAATCACGTAGTCAGAAATATCGCTGCATTATGGAGATGTGAGACAGAATTTACAATGTTTTGATTTAGGAACTCACAAAATTATGAAAACAGAATTCTTGATCACCATTTAAAGAGTAAATAGACCTGTAGACCAGTGTATCTGAGTATTTAGTGGTCTTTCAGGTCCATTTATGTGTTTGAATTCTACATATTATTATTATAAATATACGTAGTGACTGCCCTCTGCTGGCTGAAGCCTGCTATTGCAATTCCCATCTCTGCAGATGTAGTAGCCTTTAGCCTTCCAATTACCTTATGCTAACAGCTAATGCTAGATGTAGCATACTCATATCCCAGCCTTGCATGTTAACTCACATTCACAAATATTTAAACTGTATTTTGTATCTATAACATACGTTTATGCACTTAGCTAAACATAATCGTAACAATAGTTAGCATGCTATAAATTAGCATTAGCCTAGCTATTAGCATAAGCTAATGTAAAGGTCCTTCATTGAGATGACATACATTCTGCTGAAGTGTCCAAGTTTGCCATCGTCTCCTTCTCCCCAGGAGAACACCTTCCCGTCCACGGTCAGCGCCATGGCGTGGCGGCCCCCAGAATGCACGGCGACCTTCTTCACCACGTAGTTACTGAGGGCGGTGATCTGGCGGGGGATGGGGATGGTCCCGCTGGACAGGCCCAGGCCCAACCGGCCGTTGGTGGCCTCTCCACAGGCGTAGATCTTCCCTTCCACCGTCACTGCAATGGAGACACAGCACTTACACACAAACTACAAAATATCTATATCTATATATAGATATATATAATATGACAAACTCCAGGTTGTTCATCACCCACCTGCAAAGAGGCTTTTGGACCCACCGGCCACTTGGACCACATTGAGAGCAGACAGGGTTTCAGAGAAGGAGGGCACCTTGATCTGGAAGGACCAATAAGAGTGATTAGAAAGGCAGCAGCTTCGGAGCATCTGGCCCACGTTGTCTACACTGCAGGATGAAGAACCCCAAAGGTGCTCAGCAAACACGTCAGAGCACTGGTCTGCTGTAGATCTGATACACTGGTGGAGAGTCCCATCTTCAGAAAAGAAAAGTTTGCCCGGAGCCTGGCCTCCATTTCCACCCAACAATTTATTAGGACTCAATGAGATCTTGAACAAAACTCACGCCTGACACAGTTTTGAGGTCTTGTACTTTAGCCAAGTATTTCAATGTCATTATTTTGGTTTACTACATTTACAAAAAAAAGGGATGTATTTGGGTTTTTTTACACCACATTTTCAGCTATAGAGAAACATTTCAACTCGACTGCCTTTCTCGAGAAAATGTGAGGCATCATGTAAAACACAAGCCAGTTCAGCTGCCGGCTAACGTCAAATATACACGAGCAGCACCTTGGAGCCCTTGAGTCCTCCCAGCTGGTCTTTGTCATTCAGCCCCCAAACAAACACTTTGGTCCTGATGGTGGCTGCAGACTCCAGACCTGAGGACTTCTTCCGAGCAAGACTAGAGGAGGAAACAGGAACATGAATCAGATCCTATCGGCCTTGATTTTTTGACTAGTGTTGCCTAAACTACAAAAACCTATAAAGTCATGAAAAGTCATGGAATAATAGACAAAACATAAACCTTAAAATGAATGTTCCTCTTATTTAAATTAACAACCCGTCATACCTCCCAGTAGCCGTTTTGTCATCATCCTCCTCCTCGTTGTCGGACGCCAGGAACGGGACGGTGGCGAGGTCTTCGTCCTCGGCTCTGATGCGTCCGACGATGCCGAGACCGTGGATCTTGCAGTCGATTCCGGAGCTGCGGCACTGCTTGATGGCGATCTCGATGTATCTGTGATACTGAGGGGGGGGAGAGACATCACTGGTGTTAAAAAGGAGACGGATGACGATGGGAAGGTGATGCTAACGACGGAGCTAACTGACCTCGGTGCAGTCACTCAGCAGGAGGACGCTGGTGTCTGTGGGATTGATGTTGATCGTCTTCAGCTCAATCAAGTTGTTCAAAGAGCTTCCACCTGGATGTTCAGGGAAAAACACACATTAATGATGATAATACATGTCAAGTAAGCAAGTTACTTATACAATATGAACAATTTGAAGAGCAAACAGCTAGAATATGTCAGCGATTACCAACAACACTGATTTTGATGTATTGCCTCAAACATGGCAGTGCTCCATAACAGAACAGCGGTGCCCCTAGTGGACACCAGGAGAACCGCATGTAATTGCTCCATAGGACAAACGTGAGAAAATGGTCTAAGGATTTATACTGATATAACAGAATTAATGATTTGATGCTGTAATGGTTGTGGGGTCAAACATTGGGTTTTTAATGGGAATTATATGTCCTTTAAAGCTCTGAGTTTCTGTATTTTGGCTCCACACTTTCTTCAGGGTTCCTCCACCTTTTCTAAAGTCAAATTCAAGCACTTTCCAAGCATTTCAAGGTGCATTTTCATGCATTTCCAGCACCTTCCAGCTGTGGTAAACTACATATTTGTATCAATACAATCCTCAGTATTCAGTCTACTTATTATTGCACTTGTTCATCACATTAAATCAAATCTAAGTGTCCACTAACAGATCCACAGAAATATAATCACCAACTATTTTGATCATCTGTTCATCATCAAAAGTAATTTTTCATACAGAAATGTCAGAAAATGCTGTTTTCAGGCCCTCAAATATGGAGATCTTCTTTTCTCTGCGTTATATAATATATATGTCATCACATAGAACATATATTTCAAGCACATTCAAGCACTATTCTAAATCCAAGCATTTTTCAAAACCTTGAAAACACCACACTAAAATTCAAGTGTTTTCAAGGATTTACAGCACCCATACCAACCCTGTTTATAATAACATGTATTCATATGCATGAGTGCAGCCAGAGTGATGCATGCTGGGTAAAATAGCAGGTGGACTCGCCTGACACCACAACCAGCGACGGCATGTAGCTGCTGTCTGCCGGGTCCACCACCATCTTCAGCCGGTGAACCAGGACGTCGGGGAAGAGCTCCAGACGGATCCAGTGCTGTGGAGGAGACAGTCCCAGTCATGTGACTCTGATTACAACAACCGTCCAAGCAGCTTATTAAGAGTGTGAAGTTCAGATCCCCCACCTTCCCCTGCGAGCCAGACGACTGCCAACACTGATCACTGCAGTCGATGAGGCGCGCCGCCTGGTTCACCGACGATGACACGTTCAGGCTCTTGACGGCGCGGGACCAGTCGTCAATCAGCATCCCGCGCTGGCTGTTGTGATGCTTCTTCAGCTGCTTTCCTGAGCGGCCACAGAACGCCGGAGACTGGCCTGGAGGTCGGGGGGGGGCGCACAGGTTCACGCACACATGTACACACTTCATACCTGGACATTAAACACACTCCACCCGGCCAGCTCCTACGGCTCGGTATTGTTGGCAATTTCAGTGTTGTGAAACACTGAAATTAGTAGTTAGAAAGTAGTTAGTCTGACACACACACACACACACACACGCACACACACGCGCACACACACACACAACACACACAACACACACCTCAACCATCATTTCATTCAAACTGTACAGCGTCATGGCTCCGCCCCCCTCGTCTGAACCAAACAGTATTCCCAGGAAGGGAGACAGGTTTATGACGCAACGTCTGGGCGATGTGGGTTCAGAGCGTCGGGGTGTGAATCTGCGACTCACCCGGCTCGTTGATTCGACCAAACGAGTGCCTGGTGTTGTGTTTGCGGGTCTTGAAGCAGTTTTCACAGAAGTCAAAGTCGTCACAGTTGCGGCACTTGAACCGGGCGCCGTTGATGGGGAACATCTGACAGCCGTCGCACCTGAACGCATCACCAGTTACTTACACGTGACAGACATGTGGATGGGAAGCTGCCTGGACGGGCCGAGACCATGAAGGTGTTCCTCACCTGACTCCTGGGTGAACACTGGGAACCAGCTCCATCTCAGACAGCAGGCCGGTCCAGTGGGACTGCTGGGGGAAGTCCACGATCACGTCCTTCCCGTTTGCACTGAAGGCTACAACAAACCAGTCAGCCGTTACCACGGAAACAGCTCACAGAAGTTCACATTAAACAGGAGATAACTGAGACAACGGTGAGAGTTTTGCTGGAAGAAGAAGAACCTCATCAGGTTTGTCCTATGTTCTAGTCCACTGGCGTGGAACACGTGAAGCTAATCTCTTTACTCAATTTTGCTTTGTAGTACGACGGCTTATTTGGGCCACTGCAGGGGAAAAAAACAAAAACAAAAAAAATAGAGCGGCAAGAGGGGGGCAATATTCAGAGAAATAAGTGGCAAATTCGTGAATTTATAAAGTAGCAAAATTGCCAGTTCGACTTACTGTAAACAAAAATAACAGAACAGGGAAACAAAAACAAGACAATCCCCAAAAAGGAAAAAAGGCCTGTGTTGATCCGAATCTCTACAATACGACAGTGGCCCCAATACACCGTTTTCGTTTCTATGATTTGTACTTTTTTTTTAACTGTATTATTTCCAAATTTTGTGCAAACAGAATACAGACGGTACTGCAGCAATAAATAGGTACACCAATGTAGGAGAAATAAAACAAAATAAAATGCAATTGCCGATACATCCAAGGAACACAAGTGCAACTCTGATTTGTACTTTGAGCATGTTTTGTCTTTTTCTTGGCCCTCAACAATAAAATACCTTGTTTTTCATTCTAAAAGAGTTCGGCGTACCTTTATATGTTCCGGAGCCTTTATATTGTTTCTAACATGCGTCTGTGAATCCTTTCTGGTTAGAGGTTCAGAATGTGTTTGACATTCAGTTCAAATTAGAGTCTTTATACGTGGATGCTTTACCATCTAATGACAGATATTTTTTTAAAAAGGTATAACATCAGCTCACCCTTGACGACGCCGACGCTCCGGTGGGTGACGGAGCCCCACTTGTACTTGGGCGTGGTGACCGTGGGCTTCACTCTCACCTTGTCCCCGATCTTGATGTGGGAGGGAGAGCTCTGCGGAGGGAATCCTGGAAGAGAAGCAGAGTGTGAGGAGACGAGAAGGAGGAGGGGGAGGAGGAGAAGGAGGTGGTGCGCCGTGATGGTGGTCTCACCGAGCAGCTCGATGTGGATGTAGCGGACCCAGTAGGTCCCTCCTTTCTGCTGCCAGTCACACTGCACGTTCAGGTCGTGGAGGCCGTCTCGGTCCAGCTTGATCACCTTCCCCACGTCGCCGTCGTACACTTCCTCATACGTCCTGCAGCACTTCACCATCATTCCCACCTGAGGAGGAGGAGGAGGAGTCAGTCAGCTGATCATCAACGAGGAATCAATCCACTCTCATACATCTGGGTATTTATGGATTCATGTCCAAATCTGCACTTTTTACCATATGAATTGTAGATATCGTGTTGTAAATATACATAGTGACAAACCAATTGCAGGTACATTTTTGCTATTGGCTGATCGGGAGGCAGGTGACGTACAGAGAGGCTAAACCACGCCCCTTCTGGTGGATCCTAATGGGACCTTATATTAAAGAAAATATGTCAAGAGACAAATAATGTTATTTGATCCCGTTTGAATTGAACCATGAATTCCACATGTGATGTTTATCAGTTTAAGAAATCCGTCCTAGTAAAGAGTTCCACCAACAGGAAGTGGTCTCTCCCTGTGTGTCGCTCCACCTGAACCTACATGATACTTTATTTTTCACCTTCTAGAAACTTTTTTTCTTCTTTTTTCTGGAGACGCTTCAGTGAAACTCTCACCTGGATGTTCTCTCTGATGTAAACGGCATAGTCATCGTTGCTCTGGAAGTCCGACCTCTTCTTAAACGTCTGGCTCTCCGTCACCACGGCTCCCGGAGGCTGCTGACACCACACACACACAGACATTATTGATCACACCACCAGGAGAACTGTAAAGGGTGAAAATATATATATATATATATATATATATATATAAAAATGGTAAAAATGGTAAATGGCCTCATTCATATAGCGCTTTTCTCGAAAGCGCTTTACAGTAATGACTGACATTCACCCATTCACTCACACATTCACACACCGACAGCGGAGTCAACCATGCAGGGCGACAGCCAGCTCGTCAGGAGGTGAGGTGTCTTGCTCAGGGACACCAGGTCAGGACACTCAGCTAGGAGGAGCCAGGGATCAAACCGGCAATCTTGCGGTCTACCTGAGCTAAACCCCCCCCTTCACCTATATATCAGATCAGTGTTTCCCACAGGATTTTTGGAGACCATGGTGGTTAAATTAAGACTACGGCGGTGCGCCATAGTCTCGTCGTGTGGGAAACACTGTATGTATGTGTGTGTGTGTGTGTGTGTGTGTGTGTGTGTGTATGTATGTATGTATGTATGTGTGTATGTATGTATGTATGTATGTGTGTATAAAATATTATACAACATACCGTGGGGAAGGCGGGCTCGGCCTCCTCCAGCTCCTCCAGCACCTCCTCATCAGAGTACTCGTCCGACACAGTGTCGGCGTCCGACAGCTCGGTGACGTGGATGTCTGGGTGGTCCAGCAGCCAGCCCACCAGAGCCTCCACACCTGGAGGACAGGCTCAGTTACCCAGCAGAACATCACAGAGACACCAACACAACACCAGCTGGACAGGAAGTGTGTAGTGTGAGGTCATACCCGGGACGCCGGAGGCACTGCCCGTCGTCCCCGACAGCGACTTCAGGGCGAACTCGATGTTCTTGCGAGGGAAGCCCATCTCCATGAGCTGGAGGACTATGGGTAACGGAGGCACTGGGGAAGTCTTCTGCTTCTTCTGCTTGGGGGGGCGGACGTGTTGCACGGTGACGGGCGTGGTGGCCTCGCTGGAGCTGCTCTCCTCAAACAGCGGCGAGGACGGGTGGGCTGACTCCACTGCCAGGTACTGGCACACCGCCAGAGCTGCAGCCTGCAGACAGACAGGTCAAGAGAGTGAGAGAATGCATGTTTAAGGCACTTCAGCTTTGGCTTCACTTTTCAGAACGTCTGGTTTCAACATGAGTAATGTCAAAGAAAGAAAGTAAATAAGCTATATTTATATTATTTAAGTAAATAATTTATTGTTGAGCTAGAGGAAGTTGAAGAAATAAAAAATCTAGATTAATTATTAGGTTGTTTTTCTTTTATTATAGGAAAAGTGTCAGTGAGAGGACAACTATAGTAAACATCAGACTCACCTCCATCTCCTGCCGGTCAAAGATGGCTTTGATGGGGGAGGGCTGGGTGGCAGCAGAGAGCAGCTGCTGCAGGAGGATCAGTGGGGGGAGGGGCCCCTCAGGGGACAGGTCCCCCACATCAGGGGACGACACCACCGGGTCCTCTGCACACAAACACAAGACTTCAACACGGCTGTAAGCGCCGTTTATGGCTTTGATCACATCGTTTCAGTCAAAAACCAGTTGGGCGGCGAGGAAAGTAACTGTGATTTATAGTCTGATTTGTGTCTGATTTGTGTTGCCTCTTTTATTGCAGCTACATTGCCCCCTAGTGGTGGGTTTTGGGTCAAACCTTCAGGTACTCTTGTGGACATATGCTAGAATTTATATAGATATGTATAAAACATTTACATATGCCAGTATTTAAGTTTCTTAAGTGTTAAAGTAAGAGTTGTGGTCAATGACGAACTGTTGACTGTTTTTCAAAATAAACGAAAAATAAATCTGCATTTTCTTTGTTTTTACCTTATTTTACTGAAAACATACCAAAGTCATCTATTAAAACACTTAAATACAGTTAAATACAACTCTATAACCTCCAGACAAAAAACAGGGCCATGCTGAAGTGGACTAAACAGTCCAGACCAGCTCACAGACTCTTGGTAAGGGGTCTTACCACTGGGGTTGGGTCCCAGGTCCACCACCGCCGCCTGGGAGAGGATCTGTCTGAGTTTGTCCTGGTGCGACAGCAGAGCCCGTCCGGCCTTCAGGATGTAGAGACGGAGCTGCTGGCAGCGCAGCAGGTGGATGTCCACCTGGTCAGCTGGGAACACCACAGGGAAGATTTAATCCAGACCTGGACCTGAACCCCATCACCAAAACTGAACCCCAACACCAAACCTCCTCTGCAGCCTAAAGCCTTCTGTTGTGCTCATTATTTGTAGGGAAGAATAAGAGAAGTTTAAAGCTCATTAAAGGCAGGACGCTAAACATTAGTTTAAATATTCTGATTTATTATTTTAAATTATGTTTACGGTCACAAGACCAAAACTGGGACTTTTATACGAGACTCTACCAACAAATCTTCATACAGACACTGAAACGAAACCTCAGCAAAAATATAAAACCTCAGAAAAAGTTATGGAATAACAGATGACAGAACATGGAAATTACATATTTGTTCCTATTAATTAAAATTGTTGTTTTTTAATATTACCCCCCTCCCCCGTCTCCATGGTTTCCTAAAACACCTCCAACATGGCCCTCGTGGGCCCCCGTGACCCCCTTGGCCCTCGTAGCCCCCGGCGGGTCCGTACCTGTGAGGCCTCGGCTGAGGGACTTCTTCATGCGTTGTTTCTCCAGCTTGCTTCCTGCCAGGCTGACCAGCTGGGCCCAGACCACCAGCATGGGCTCTGTGAACGGCAGGTTCTGCACACTGAAGGTGACGGCCGGCAGCTGAGGTAAACAACAATAACAGGTTGTTATGGGTCTGTAAAAGTAGAACCAACGCGCTGCATGAACAGACATGGCGACGCTTCGTACCGGTTTGAGGTGGCTGAGCAGGCAGACCCTGCAGGTCCTCATCTCGTGGAACTGGACCGTGATGCGTCCCTTCGGCGTGATGCGGGTCACCGTTCCCTCTCCGTACTCCTCGTGGACAACCTGGCCCCCGAGCCTGAGGCGCCCGTCGATTCCCCCGATGACCGCCATCACGGCCATCAGGCTGCCGACTCGAGGGCCATCAGAATCGGGAAAGTAGTCCTCCAGGAAGCACTACGCATCAGGGGGGACATTTACAACCAATGCCGACCATCAGCGAGGAGGAGGATGAAAGTAGGACGTGAGTTAAAGTGAGTCCTTTATGCCATTTACTGTAGTAAAACACCGACTATACAGAAGAACCTCGCCTTTTACACGTTAACACACAATACTACTACGAGGACTCTTACGGCTTCAGACTGGAAGCCGACCATCACATCGCCGATGGAGCTCAGCTGGGCGTTGATGTAGTCGTTGATCATGGCGTTCCACTGGCCGAGGGCATGAAGCGTACGCAGGACGGACACGATCTCCTCCGCCAGCGTGCTGCTGTGAGTGGCCGTCAGAGATGCCTGGGGGCGGGACTTCCTCCTTCGCAGGGAACCCTCTGTGCACAGGAAGTAGCAAGTTTAACAACACATTCAAATACAAAAACCCAAAAACATGATTCTTATCCCCTCCTCTCCAATGTTTTGTTTATTATTTATTTTTTTATTTATTCTATTTTATTTTTTTATTATTCTTATTATTTCTTCTTTTGGGGGTAATTCATCATCATTATTATTCATATCATTATTATTTTGTATTTATTCTATATCATTTATTATTACTAGTATCATTATTTGTTTTGTTAAGTTATCATTATTATTCCCTTTTGTATCTTTACTATTATTATTTTTCTTTCCCCTCTCCAATGTTTTATTCTATTTTTTTATTCTATTTTCATTAAATATTATTAACTTATTATTTGTAGGTATCAGATGTATATAATTATCCATGTATATGTGTAGATGGGTTATCTGTTTATTTGGTTTTACGTTAAACACTTAAGTATACATTCCCTGGAATCAACAACAAGGAAACAAACTAACATTTTAGGTCATTATGTAACCGTCTACTCATAGAGCCTGATGCCTGCCGGTACCTCTGAGGAGGGGCAGGTCTGAGGAGCAGGTGCTGAGGAGGCTTCCCAGGAAGCCGAACAACTTCTCCACCAGGAACTTCATGTCCTGAGAGCGCTCCATCTTGTCCCACGACGGCAGCACGGCCTGCAGGAGACGCAGCGCCAGGATCTGCCAACGCACACAGACGATGGTTTCAGCACCAAACCGATACCTCAACACCCGAGTCCACGGACGGACATCATCGTGGTCGTCCCCCACCCACCTGTCTCTGCAGCGTGACGGCGTTGAAGGACTGGTGTCCCTCTACGATCCGGATCAGCAGGCTGATCCAGGCGGAGGTGCTGAGCGTGCTGCACATCTGAGGCATGAGAGCGATGCTGCGTATGAAGCCCAGCGTGGACCAGCTCCGGTGCTGCTCCCGGGAGACCAGCCGGTGGGAGTGGCAGCCTGGAAGAGAGGGTCGGGGGTCATCACCATACCAACGGAGTGACTTTATAGACTGGATGTAACCCTAACCCTAAGCTGCTAACAAAGTTAGCTTCATGATTCAAAGTCAACTTTACAGCTAAATGCAAAAGTCATCTTAGACTCATCTCATCTTAAACATGGCGGTTTCTACCTGACTTGTCGTTGGCGCCGCTCTCCACCAGCATCCTCAGGAGCCCACAGAGGGTCCGCGTGGCGTCCGTCTGCAGCACTTCGGCGTAGATTCCGGCGGTCAAAGACAGCGTCTTCAGCAGGTTGACCGTGCTGGTCAGCATCATGGCCGTTGGGTGGCTGCTCTTCTCCATCAGCTCGCCTTCTGGAAAAGGACATTGTTTTTCAGTTAATTGTATTTCTCAGAGTGGGTTTGCTAGTTTTAGTTTAGTTGAGAAAGGTTTAGCAATTAATATGTCGTTTCTGTGAGGGTTAGTTATGTCTACATACAGAACACATAATAATAATAATAATAATAATAATAATAATATCTTTAGTTATAAAACACAATTAAAATCAGTTTAAAAAGTGCTTTGAACTTTTTTTGGCCGTGATATGTTGGATGAAAAATATCAAACTCAAATAAATGTATTTATTATTGTTTATGTATTTCTCTGGTAAAGGAAATCATTTTATTATTTATAATATCTTTTTTTAAGTTCAGTTCGACTGCTCATGTGGGTTTCAGGTCCAGCTGTAGGTGAATAGTCCTGGTGGAGAACTGACCTGTGTCGTCCTCCGTGTCCGAGTCCTCGGTCGGGGGCTGGGTCGCCGGCGGCGGCTCCGCCAGCTTCAGGTCGTATTTGCCCTCTTTGCCCATCCGGTAGGAGTTGGTGCTGCTGGTGTCCCACTGGACCCGGATCCAGCCGTCCTCACCCAGCTCCCCGATGACCCGGCCCAGACCTGGAGCTGGACCATCCTGGACACACATGCATGCACGGGGTCAAACACTGAACACCAGGTTCCTTTCTCTCTGCTGCTTTAGTTGGTACCAGAGCATCAAAATGGATCCAGGTACCTGATCTCCCCATTTCCAGTCGACCCCCCTCATCACCCGGGTGCCGATCTTCATCATGGCCGCCAGCTCGGGGCCCGAGGCGGGTAAGGGGGTGGGGGCAGCCTCCTTTCTGGACTCCTCCAGGACCGTGGCGGAGCCTCCATGGGCGCATAAACTCAGGTCCTCCTCGCTGCTGTCTGTGCTGGGACCTGGAACCACGACAGGAACAACATTTGACATCACCCACCTATGAGTCTGAGTGTTTGACATCACTCACCTATTAGCCTGAGTGTTTGACATCACTCACCTATGAGCCGGAGGATGCTCTGAGTGAGGGCCAGGACGCCAGAGTTCAACAGGAGACTGAGGCTGTTGGACCCGTGTTTCAGGGACAGCATGTGGATCATGGCCAGGAGGAAGCGGGCCTGGGGGATGGTGCCCAGACTCGGTCCTGCTGGGTTCTCGTTGGTGATGGTCTGCAGGGGTACCGGCTGCACACCTGCTCACAAGGACAGGTGAGTTGGTGTGTGTGTGAGTGACGGCTCATACATGATGACATCACACAAGCAGCGGTTCATTCCTCCTCACCGAGCTCCTTGAAGCGTCCGCCGGCCTCCAGCAGGATGCTGCGGACATTGTGGATGGCCCAGGAGTACAGCTTGCCGAAGGTGACCTCCAGGAGCATGCGGTTGAAGGGGGGGATGAGGTCCACGTCCTTCAGGCAGTCGGATAGGGGCTCTCTGGAAACCGTAAACATATATGTATTATTATTATTATCATTATTATTTAGTACATGGAAAATAACTACATTTTTTGTGGGGTTTTTTGCCATAAAAACAACAACAAACTGACATTTTAAAAGGGTTCAATTCTGAAAATAAATAAACATTTGGTCGTTATAATCACAAATGGCCGTCAGGTGGCTGTTCTTCTTCATCAGCTCACCATGGTTACACGATGCTTGTAACCATGGTGATCAGCATTATAATAGTTCAGAATGTTCACTTTGTTTTTCAGTTAATTTTTATCTCCAGAGTGGGTTTGATAGTGTTAGTTTAGTTTCAGAAAGTTTAGCATTTAATATCTAGTTTCTGTGAGGGTTAGTTATAATGTCTCAGACGAAAATATACATAATATCTTTAGTCATGAAGCACCTTTAAAAGCAGAGTTTACAAAGTGCTTTGAACTTTGAGTTGACAGATGTAAACAACTTTTTTTGGTTGTGATATATTGGAATTAAAAAAAAAAAAACTTAAATGTATTATGTATTTCTCAGGTAAACAGGAAATAGTGTTCAGTTATGTTTTTGTTTATTATATTTCTTTTTGTGTGTTTTTTTGCCATAAAAGACAACAAACTTTAATTTAACTTAATTTTATGTCAGTTGTTTGATATGTTTGTCCTCTTAAGACGTCAGAGGTTTAGATATCACCCCACCGTTTGCTCCAGGTGTTGTTCCTTTAAACCTACCCGATGCTGGTGCCCTCGGGGACGACCCTCTGCCAGCCACACAGCATGGCGTACTGCACCGACGGCAGCAGGAAGCTCTTGGAGGCCAACTTCAGCATGGTGTCGATGCCCTCCAGCCTCACCTCGGCTCTCTCAAGCTGCCAGGAAACACAGTTTTACACAGTTAATCTCATGCATCCTGCGTTTGTAGTCCACATCGTGGCAGAGATCGATCAGTCAGTCACCTGTTTGAGGAGACACTTCCTCATCTTCTCCACGTCCAGCGGCTCCTCCTTCAGGGCGAACTCAACGATGGTGGCCATAAGGCTGGACTGGGAGAAGGCCCCCTGGACGCTGTGCTTCAGCCAGCGGTACTTCTGGACGTTGGCCACCGTGGTGAGCAGCGGATGCCATCGGTCCTGCTGAGGAGGTAGAAAATATATATTTTCACACTTCCTGTTCCTCTCACTCTCCACAACACTGATTTCAGAGTTCCTCCATCTTTTCCAAAGTCAAATTCAAGCATTTCAAGGTGCATTTTTTTTCCAAACTATATATTTGTAAACAATACAATCCTCAGTATTCAGGCTACTTATTATTGCACTTGTTCATCACATTAAATGAGATGTTATTGTCCTAAAAACAACCAACATGATGTTTGGAGATAGAGAGGACAGAAGGACCACAAATGAAAGGAAAACAAATTCCAATCACCAACTATTTTGATCATCTGTTCATCATCAAAAGTCATTTTTCATGATAAGAATGTCAGAAAATGCTGTTTTCATTCCCTCAAATATGGAGAACTTCTTTTCTCTGTTATATCATATATGGCATCACATAGAACATACATTTCAAGCACTTTATTCTAACTCCAAGCACTTTTCAAACCTTGAAAAAATGTACAGACAGAAGATGAAACAGTTATGATTCATTACCAGTCTGAGACACCATAATGTCTGGAGTATAGTTACATTGTCATGATTGAGAAGAAGACAAATTTAAGATCATGAAACAGAAGGATTGAAGAATCCACTTCAGACCGGATCCATTTAATATGAAGTACCTTGGAGGTCTTGCTGGTGGGTGACTTCCTGTCGGTGGGCGTTGGGCTGATGTGGACGTTTAATTCTTCTTCAATGGTCCCTTCGTTCTCCAGCTTTGGCTCTTCGATGTCCGCGGACTCAGACTTCTTCGGAACTAAAAAATATATTAAAAATATAATAATAATACTAAATAAATAAATAAAATTCAGAATCAGGGTCTCGGTTTCTCAAAGACAAGGATCCTTCCTCGACTCCTACAGAGGAAAGAATGTCCTGGTTGTATTTCATTTCTACTGACCACCAGAGGCGGTGCTTTCAGCACCTGGATGTCCATCACATGCACGTGCAGGTCGAGTGTTTATATCAACAAAGTCACTCGTGACCAGGGTGACGTATGCCCTCGCCCCGGTACTTAAGGTACGCTCACCCCGGAAGTGACCTCTTGAAATCTTCTTGTGCGGAAGCAGGTTTGTTGGAGTGAAAACTTTATTGTGGACAAACGCTGGTGTCTTTTCAAACCAAGTTAGAGCTGCGATTTTGCTCGCCCTCTTATAAGACTGCGATTGTCTACATGACTTTCTATCATGATCGGTAAGTACACTTTCCTTTATTAACACTGTTACAAGTGGGCTCGCACCCAGGAGCACAGACGGGCTGAGTTGCTAGCTAAAAACCAGCGATGAAACCCGTGATGAAGATGGCGCTGGCACGCCTGGGCTTAGATGTGCCACCAACGCAGGTAAATAAACAGAGCGCCTTTTTCAGGCCCCTTCTACAGAGTCTTTTAGCGTTCCTCCTTCGGCTCCCTTCATTGAGGATGCCATTGAGCAAATTAGGGCCACCATCACGAGACAGTGGGTTCTATTCCACATATTTTTTAATTCGTAGACGTTTCTAGGAATATTGATTTTAGAATTCCTTCAAACAATATGGGAAGATTCTTAATATAAAGGCCTATTGAAAACAGCATCATCAGGGATTTGTACAATGATTGTGATTTATAAACGTATAAAACGATAAACCCGCTCTCGTCCCCCGTCCGGTCTGGTTTTTAAAGAACCCACCTCTCTTTTTCCGGCGGTCCCTGATGAGTTTCTGGGTGATCCTCCTCCAGCGCGGCTGAGAGCTCAGCAGCTTCAGCTTGGACACGATGGAGAGGTCGTTGCTCACCGCCGGACGCAGCTCGTTGAACAGGAAGCGCAGGCGCTCGATGACGGGGGCGCACACCTCCTTGTAGGAGCGGCCTTGTTCCTGGTGGGTCTGGAACGGGAAGCAAACGCGGCGGTGAAAGTCTCGCTCATCTCCTGTTTGAGCTCCGTGTAGAGGATTTAACACTAGATTTCACACCTACCTTGATTAGGGAGCACTTTGCCTGGTAGACCATCCTGCACACGTCGATGACGGACTTAGGGAGGGACCGCTGCTTCCCCCCGTCCACGCCCAACGCACACTGGCTGACCAATGAGAGAGCAACGTGGCCTAGACAGGAAGAGGTTTCACACTCAACATGAAGCACAAATCATTTCAGGCGAGGCGACATAAACGCGTTGGGAGATAAAGAAAGTTTCTACAGAAACCCTGAGAGGAAAAAACAATCAGATACTTTGTTCCAGGAAATAAAACTGACCTGGAAGAAAACATGAATGCTTTTAGTCCAATTTTTTTTTTTCAGCTCAACTTTTAGGAACCTATAATCATCATCTTGGCAAAACAATATATTCTTTAACCTGTTAAATCATCAACAGACTTGTAAAAATGGATCACCATATGTTCAATCTTACTTCCCTCTCAGGGCGATAAAAACTGAATAAACTGCGCCAAGTGGAGCTCACAGCTCCTCAGACAGCTGGTCTGAGACCAGCTCCCAGCTTACCAAGGTCCTGATGCTTGAGCAGGCAGCAGAGCAGCAGGCGGCCGACCTCCTCCACCGGGTGTTCGGGGGGGAAGGTGATGGGCGTGATGAGATGGTACTGCTTACAGCAGCGCTCGATCTGGCAGAGGAAGTCCTGCAACGGAGACAGACCCTGAATCTGTTTGACCACGGTTACATAGACTCTAATATTCCTCTATTCAGTCCCTCTGGGGGTTAACAACGTCACGATCACAATAATAATAATCATTAATGAAGGTGCTTTATGAATATCAGAGTAATCTACTGCGTGTACCTTCACCGTGTGGTCCTGAGTGTTGTTGTCAGCGATGGCCTGCAGGAACGGCTGTGCGTGGTCGCTGAGGGTGATCCTCCGGGTGTAGAGCTTGGCCTTGTCCGGTGTGGTGGTCCCCAGAGAGCTGCAGTGGTCCTCATCCTTCTCCTCGTTATAGTTGTAGTGGATCTGGCTGGTCTGAAGACCCCCGGAGAAGATGGACGACTGGAGCCATTCTGTATAAAGAGAGAGCTAGAAAGTTTAGATTGTGGCCGACTAGGACACAGAGAAGTGAGCTGATCTTGGATCAGTGAACCCACTGGCACATTCCAGCTCCATGGGGGAGAGGGGGGAGCTCTTGGCCAGGTAGGAGGCATGGAGGCCCAGCAGCAGACCCAGGTTCCTCTCCGTGTCGATGAGGGGCGACGAAAGGCTGCTGAGGTCCGGGGTGGTGACCGTCTCCTGGTTGGGCTGCAACACAAACATCAACAACCAGTTAGTTCAGAAGCCTTTCACTCACACAACGTATGGGAATGGAAGGTTTCCAGGTGATAGCCGGCCCCGGCTGGACGGTGTGTACCTCCATATACTGGCCCACACAGAAGGCCTGCATGGACTCCCTGGTGTCCTCGAACTGCAGCGCCGCCTCCAGAGCCACCACCGGGTCCTCGCCTGCAAATTGGGCTGTAACAGAGACGCTTCGTCACACCGGAGACCAGACCAAAACCAGATGATCTGGGATCAGGAGTTAAATGTCTCACCCAGGATGCTGTTCCCAGTCAGAGACTGGGACTGAGCCTGGAAGTCCTTGATGTCGTAGACCTTCCCCTCGATGACGGTCCAGAACCCTCCGTCCTTGTTGTGGTTTTCCAGGTCGGCCTTCCGGATGAGCGAGACCTCCTCGTTGTTCTTGGAGCTCAGTCCCATGAAGAAGGACCCTGACGAGGTCAGAGAGAGAGAGAGAGAGAGAGAGAGAGAGAGAGAGAGAGAGAGAGAGAGAGAGAGAGAGAGAGAGAGAGAGAGAGAGAGAGAGAGAGAGAGAGAGAGAGAGAGAGAGAGAGAGAGAGAGAGAGAGAGAGAGAGAGAGAGAGAGAGAGATGGTTACTTTCCACACAATCTTCAGCTGCACAACATTTATCACAGCGTAGTAGCTTGCAGCTGGTTTACCCATAATGCCCGGCCAGGCCAGGTCCTCGTTGTCGTCCCTGTCGTGTCCCGGGGCCAGGTGGTTGAAGCGGTCCAGGTGCTCCAGGAGTCCAGCCAGCAGGGGGATGGACCCAGTCTCCTGCATCAGACCAGCATCGATGGTGAGGAGGAGGACGATGGACACCACTAACTCCGGCAGCAGCACTCCTGTCAAAGCAGAGACAGCCAGGAGTCCACATGTCTTTCTAAAAAGGGGGTCTACAGGTTCACACTCAGGACCGGCACAGGGGGATTACCGGTCAGATCTCCTTCGATGACGCGGGACACCTCGGCAAAGTGGCGGCGACCAGTCGAGGCAATGCTGGTGGCCACGGGGAGGATGTCTCCGATGTGAGTGCACAGCAGGGCGATGTACTTCTTTAGCAGGGAGCCCACACCCAGGAGCT
The DNA here is from genome assembly GCA_029853015.1 of Chelidonichthys spinosus. Classification (NCBI taxonomy): domain Eukaryota; kingdom Metazoa; phylum Chordata; class Actinopteri; order Perciformes; family Triglidae; genus Chelidonichthys; species Chelidonichthys spinosus. The sequence goes on from CM056826.1 coordinate 18,419,675, forward strand.
CCGGATCTGCAACGACAAAGACCACTGATCCAGAGCTGGTCCTCAAACCTGGTAGCTAGTCTGGGTCCCTGTCCGCACAACGATTTTTTAGAGTCAAAAAGGAGAAACCAGAGACTGTCTGTGGTCCCCCAGAGGTCTACGATAGTAGCTCACATTAGTCCAGAGACCAGACTCGACTGTGGAGAAACAAGAGAACGTCTGTGGTTCCCTAGAGGTCTACAATAGTAGCTCACATTAGTCCAGAGACTAGACCAGACTATGTTGGGAAGCTAGAGACCGTCTGTGGTCCCCCCCAGAAGTCTACAAAAGAGTTAAACATTAAAACACACATCAAAATTGATAAAGATAAAAGCAAACAGGCAATATGACACATATCCACCATTAAATTATTATTATATATTTTGAAGTCCCCCCGTCTAGAGGACTCACTGTATCCGTTGAGGTTCTCGGTGCCGTTGACGCCCAGGTACAGCTTGCTGACCAGCAGCCTCTGGAAGCGCAGCAGCAGGTCCAGAGACGCCGAGCGCTCCTTGCTGACATGCTCCGCCTCCAGGTAGTTGGAGATGCGGCGAGCGACATCCTTCAGCCTGGCGATGGTCTGGGAGGCGATGTTCCTGCATGGATCACATGTGTTAACCACAAGCCACAAACTACTTCACCAGAGTCTAGGTTGTGGCGGTGGTGTACCTCAACAGCTGCTGCACCAGTTGCACCAACGGGAGGCTCTGCTTCCCCGCCGACTCATAGATCCCTGTGTTGATGAGGTCTTTGTCCAGCATGGCGCGGCAGCGCTGCATGGTGGAGGCGTTGGCCTCCTGCTCGTCGATCTCCTTCTCTTTCTGAGCCTCCTTCTTGGCTTCAATGTCCTGTCAGGGAAAAAGAAAAGTTATGAAAGTGATTTCTCTATCCAGATTCAAAGTCAAAGAGGCGGGGTGCTGTTGCCACAGCAACAGAAATGTTTCCTTTCTGGTCTGTTGGACTCTAAATGGACCATAATGTACTAAATGAACATCATGCTGGATTGAAGAAGACTTGAAACTAGAGATTGAGACCATAAACTCATGTTTACAATGTTTACTGAGATAATACATCAAGAGAAGTAGGCTCATTTTCTCATAGACTTCTATACAATCAGAGAGGAGTCCCCCTCCTGGTGGCCGACAGAGAGAATGCAGCTCTAAGGACCTTCAGCTTCATTGTTCAGAGGTTGTCTATCGGTTTAAACCAACTACAACTCTCAGTAAGTGACAACATTTAAAATGCTTGTGTTATTGCCATGACAACATTGTGTGATGCATTATACCCCCACAGACCTGGATCTCGGCAGAGATGGCTGCGTTCAGGGCCGACTCCAAGCCACCGTCGGCCATCAGGCTGCTGACCAACAGGTCGATCATGAAGCGGCGTCCAGGGCTCACGCTCATCTCGTTCCCAGACGCTGGGATGGATAAATAAATAAAATGTCAGGTTGTTTGTAAAAGATCAGAGCTAATGGATGAGTCAGTGTGGTGTTCTTCACCCACCGGTGTTGGGCAGCAGCGAGGACAGCGCCCGCGCCCTCTCCTCGGCGGTGGGCAGCAGCACCGACCAGCCGCTCTGTAGGACGGCTTGGGCCGCCGCCTGGACAGTGTTGAGCACGCCGGCGTTGCTGGCAAGCACCACCACCGTTTGTTTGAGGTTGTTGAGCAGCACGCTGCCGAGACCCAGACCCAGCTCCTCCGGGTCTACCTGGTTACTGATGGCTGCATGGAGCTGAAAACAGGGGGTTCCCAGGTATACATGAACATCATGATCAGCAGTACAATCGGTCTATATTCTTGTACCCATCTTACCCTATTTAGCTTTAGTTTTATTATCATACAATATGCAAAATAAATAATAAATAAAAAAACATCTGGACCCCCTGCTCTGCCTGTTATTTCAATTATAATGTCTTTACATTTAACTTTTTTATGTAAAATGCTTAGATTTGCCTTGTTGCAGAATAAATGTGTGATATAAATGAATGTGCGATATAAATAAATGTGCGATATAAACAAATGTGTGATAGAAATAAATGTGCGATATAAATAAATGTGCGATATAAATAATATCACAATGCTGAGGCTCACTGCGTGTCGTCAACGAGACTCGAGAGATGGTGTTGACGTTGAGTAAAAGGAAGGTGGTCTACCTGGAGCCGGAGCAGGTTGAGCGTGGAGACCACCATGCACTCCTTCTCCTGAGGAGGGGGCCAGTCAGAGCTGCCGTCCATCCCGTCGCTGACCTGTCGCAGCAGCAGGTCCAACTGCTCAAAGGTCACGGGGCAGACGTCCACCACGAAGGGCACCCGCTGCCCGACCGACCACTCAGAGCAGGAGGACCAGGCGAAGCTCTGAGGACACAACAACACACACCCAGTAGGTTTCAGGTCCGTCGAGCGTATACAGGGAATATAAATCCCAACGACGGGGGAGGAGCGTCACCTGTCCGGGGCCGCAGCAGATCCCCACGATGTGCTTGGTGTTGAGGCCCGGCAAAGCTTTCGGCTGCTTCTTGTTGGAGAACAGTGTGTCGAAGTGCTGCAGCTTGTCGTTGCTGCCCCAGCTGTGCACCTCGCCGTCCTCGGTGAGGGCGAGGCAGTGAGTTGAGCCCACGGCAACATCCACCACCTTCTTCCCTGCTGGGACATATCGGACACAGACACACGGACACACTATTAGAAAAACGCTTATTACAGGTACACAGGACTACACCCATTAATTAAATATAGTAGGAAAATATATTCTATATTTAGCATCTAAAAGCATCTATACGCAGTTGAAAGGACCTGATTAACTGGGCGACTCACCCTGCAGACTGTCTAGTAACTTGGGGTATCGAACGTGCTCGTCGGTGCCATGGCCGAGCCGCTGGTTGTCTCCCTTCCCCCACGTGTAAACCTGGCCGTCCTTGGTGAGGGCCACGGAGAACTGGCTTCCGCAGCACACCTTCACCATGTCCAGGTCCTGCAGCTTCTCCACCAGTTTGGGGGTTTTGCAGCCGTCGCTGCCCCCTCGGCCCAGTTTACCGTAGTCCCCGTCCCCCCAGGACCAGACCTGACCTGTGGAGGCACACGGAGATGGTAAGCAACTGGGCAGCAGCAACCAGGCAGAAACCGGGCAGCAACTGTGCAGTAACCTCACAATCAGAAATTATCCCAACACGGGGAAACTGCAGTTCCTCAAACAACCACTGGAGGCTCCAAAAGCTAGTCAATCTCCATCGACTTCCATGTTAAAATGACCAACTTTACAACAGATAAAAATGTGGTTACAGACTCTTTTACATCATCAGCTCTTTTGCCCTGATGTGAATACTAATGGTGCTGATGATGCTAATGGTTGAAGTCCTTCCTACCGTTCTCCGTCACAGCGAGCGTCTGTGCGTCACCGCTCCCACACGCTACGTCCACCACCTTGAGCCCCTTGAGCGCCGTTACAAGCATGGGCGTGGTCTGGTCCTCACTGGAGCCTGGAAGCACAGTCACAAGACGGCTCTTCATCACTAACAAACACACAGACGTGTGGTCACTCGCTGCAGGCTGATGGGGGCGGAGCTTACCGTGGCCCAGCCGGCCGTAGTTCCCTCGGCCCCACGTATAGAGCTCGCCGTCGGCGGTGAGGGCAGCGCTGTAGGTGCTCCCACAGGCAACGTGGACCACGTGCTTCCCCGTCTGCTTCCCGTTGAAGGCTGCGATCACCGTCGGCTCTTCTAGATACCTGCAGACGAGCAGATGTAGAAGGAGATACACTGGCAATCAGGTATGTTCTTATATATATCTTATATATGTTTATATATATATCAGTAATCATTTACGCCTGAACCCTGACCCCCAAACCAAGGTACATACTGAACCCTGACCCCCAAACCGAGGTACATACTGAACCCTGACCCCTAAACCAAGGTACATACTGAACCCTGACCCACAAACCGAGGTATGTACTGAAGCTTGAACCCCCAAACCGAGGTACGTACTGAACCCTGACCCCCAAACCGAGGTAAATACTGAACCCTGACCCACATACCGAGGTAGGTACTGAAACTTGAACCCCCAAACCAAGGTAGGTACTGAACCTAGACCCCCCAAAACCAAGGTACGTACTGAAACTTGACCCCCCAAACCAAGGTACGTACTGAATCTTGACCCAATGACCTCCTGCGTTTGCTTACGTGGTGTCTCCGTGTCCCAGGCGGCCCCCGTCCCCGCAGCCCCACGAGAACACCTCCCCATTGGACGACAGGACCAGGTAGTGCTGCCCATCAGGATGAGCCGCCAGCTTCACAATCTTCCTGGAGCTAAGCCCGTGGATCAGCATCGGAGCCTACAACGACACGATTCAGAGACTCAGCTGCCTGCAGCAGGACGGACCATGTTAATAGACCAGCACCAGGACTGACCAGGGTCGTGCTCTTGTAGTTCTGGGTGTACACAGCACCGCTGCTGGACAGGATAAGGAAGCCCTTCTCCGAGCAGACGATCTGAGCGACCCCGAGACTCGACAGGGCTTTGCAGTGAATGGGCCCATTGACGTTGGCGTACAGCTTCCAGCCCAGCAGGCCCCAGGCAATCACTTCCTGTAGGGTCCCCTATAGGCAGGAGACGGAGACAGTGACATGATGGTCGTAGCAACAACACACAACCATTGAAAAACTGTGTATACATGTCAGCCTTTCACATCGGGGACGATCAATGTGGGATGCAGGACATTACTAGTATAATTGCCACATCAAGTTCTTAAGCCTCCATCTTGTGATATCCATAAATGAGGCATGATGGTGGTGATGGTATAGAACTTTTGAACTTGAATTGTATTTCAATTGTGTGAATAATGAGTAAAGTAATTAATAATAAAAGAAAAGAAACACACCGTCAAAGAGAGTTACATAACTTCCTGATGTGAAATTTAAAATTAAAGCCCTCTAAAATGCTATAATCTATAATCTATATACGAGATCTGAGAAGATACTGAGATACTATTATTTAAACCTACTTTCACATTTGATCCATAGCTGTTCAATAAGTGTTGTTTATTCAAGCCTGATCGTCACCATATCATACAGTACAATAAAGTCAGTATGTACATCCAATCAGGGCTCCAGAGTGGGACCAAAATTTTTATGAGTGTGACTGAAAAAATTGTAGGTCGCACTGGTGCACCTAACGCTGCTCGGGTGAAATAAAAAAATCATAAGCGCAGCATCTCTTTGCGGTCTCCTGACGGTATCGTGGTCTAAACCAATAAGAGACAGAGCTCGAGCGGGTCCTTGCCTCTGATTGGCTGTGGTCCTTTTCACTGCTGTAAATTGTGTCAGTTCGAAAATGCGAGCGAGCTGAGCAGGGACTCTGAGTGCTTCGATTGTCTTTGAAAATGAAGAGAGGCAGAAAGCCTCGCCCCGAGACTAATTAAAAAGCCCCAAAATATGCCTTCAGACAGGACTGGTTGAAGCAATTTCCCTGGCTCATGTTCGATAAAGAAAGGGACTCAATGCACTGCATTTATTGTCGGGAGTGCGGTCAGAATTTGTCCGGTAATAGTGCGTTTGTGGAAGAGTCAACAACATTTCGCATCGAGACGTTGAAAAGGCGCAATATGTCCAAAAAGCATACTACATGCCGTGATAAGTGTGTTAATAAAGTGGCCTCTCATCCAGCTGCATTTTAGCGTCAGGCTGTATCAATCACGTCCGCTGAGGAATCTGAAATGATTATAAAATTAAACGTTGCATACAATATTGCAGCGGAGGAGTTGCTGTTCACTAAATTTAAGTCCGAAATGATTCTGATGAAAAAATGCCAATACTAAAGAACAAGACAGCTGCGGAGGTTGGAAACGCCACGTACACGTCATTCATGACTGACGGCGACACAGACGTCTCTACGAAGGAGTGCGTTATTGTCTACTGCTGCATTTTGCGTAAAGGGAGTCCGGTCAACATGTTAATTGGACATGTCGAGGTGGAGCATGGACACGCACTGTTTGAAGGCCCACATTACAGCATGAGACATCATGAATAGGAAATTGTATAGTAGCCTATTGCTAATATTATTATTAAAAATGAATAGCCTAAGTAAAAATATAAGTAGGCTAGGCTAAGATCACATAAACAGTTTCCATTTGCAATCTATAGGCTAGTGACCTCTATGATCTTTTTATTGTGCCACAAACAGCATCAGTGTGCAGATTGGCTGGAGAAAACGGGTGCTCTGGGTGCTGATGGTGCTGCAGTTAACCTAGGCCATAAGGGGGGTGTCATTATGTAAAAGGAGAGCGATAAAAAGGTGACTTTTTGGCGTTAAAGGCGACGCGATGAAAAATGTGGGTGCACCTAAATTTTGTGCTGGTGCAGCTAAAAAAAAAAGTTAGGCGCACCAGTGCAACCAATGCAAAAAGTTAGTCTGGAGCCCTGCTGCCAGGTATCTTATAAAAACACACAGATTAACATGTGTGTGTAGGTGTGTAGCACGCTATACAAAGAAAAATATGGTGCTACCTAATTTGTTTTGGTGCTACTAAATGAAAAGCTAGGTGGCACCAGTGCTACCTGTGAAAAAGTTAGTCTGGAGCCCTGCATCCAATATAGATATAGATCCATATCATAAAATAGCCAACATAACCCCAGTTGTAGAAGATAAGAGAACTAATCATTGCCAGTTGATAAAGACAGTGGTCACCTTGTGTGATGTGGGTGAGTTGCAGTGCGGAGGGCTGCAGGGAGACGCCAGCCGGTCCAGGTGAGCCATGATCACCACGGCCGTTTGCCGCAGGTCGATCGCCAGGTCATTATCCTGAGGCAACGTCAGATAGCGCAGGAAGCTCTCATTAGGACTCATCTGGGCTGTGAGGATCTGAAAACCACAGTAATCAACCACAAAGTGCTCATTAGCTCCGAGAAGCACTTTAAGACCCGGCGTTCCTAAGAAACCCAGCGAGGAAACGTTGTGTTGGGGAGCTGGGTCTCTCATTCTCCCGTCTTATCTAGCTGTGATTTAATATGAATAACCAGATGAAAAGGATGCTGAAAAAACTCCATAATGATGGTGATCGTATCGTAGACCTCTGGGGGACCACAGACAGTCTCTGGTTTCTCTACATAGTCTGGTCTGGTCTCTGGACTAATGTGAGCTACTATTGTAGATCTCTGGGGGACCACAGACACAGGAGACAAGGTTTGGTTCCTCCATTTAGGATCTCAAGAATCTCAAAGCTGAGAGGATTTAGAGACAGCATCATGCAAATTTCTTCCTGGAATTCAAATATTTCATCGCCTCAGCACATATTTGCATCCATTTACATGGAGTTTGCGTGCAAAACAAAGTGAGACAGATGGTGGCGGTCTCCGAGAGGATATGCTCACCTCTGCTTCCTCCTCAGGGACGGGCTCCTCCTTGCTGCTGTGGATGTTGTGGAAGCGCTGCAGGAGGGGCAGCAGCGGGGCACTGGTCCCCTGGGTGGACCGCTCGTTGTCCATCTCTCTGGTCCCGCTTTCCCACAGACGCAGCAGCAGCAGCACAGCAGACAGCAGCTGGCTGGGGGGAGACCAGAATCCAGGATCACTCACTCACTCACTATCCAGCTCTAGGTAGAGGACTAAGTAGAGGATTACCAAGGGGACTACGTAGAGGACTACATAGAGGAATAAAGAGAGGACTACCTATGGGACTACCCAGAGGACTAAGTAGAGGACTAGGTAGAGGACAGACATTGGTCCACAGAATTTGGTTGTGGTTTTGGGGGGGTCTCTGGTTACCTGAGTGTCCCCCTCTGCACAGCCAGCTCCAGCAGGATGGCCAGGGCCAGGTGCTGGTCCTGGAGGGGAATGTTGCCTTTGGTGCTGGCGCTCCCGTGGACGTCGCTGGTCCCAGAGAAGACAAGTAAAGATTATCCATCACGTCTTAAAGTAAACACGCTGAGCGGCGGATCAGTGAGTAACAGACCTGAGGAACTTGGTGGCCCTCTCTACGACCTCGAGCCAGACCGAGGACACGGTCCCCTCGTCGAACAGCGTGGCCTCTGGGAGGGCTCGCAGCGCATCCAGAGACTCCTGGAGCAGCTCGCTGCAGAGGTCCGCATCATCACCTGGAGAACACAGACCTGGTTTTAGACTCACCACACAAAGGGGACCCACATATATGAAAGGTTCTCCAAGACCAGCAAGGAGTTAAAAGTCCGAAGTCTAAAATGCAACCGATGCAAGAAGTTTGTGTGGAGAACCGTTTATACGTTGTGTATCGGTTCTGAGCTGCTCGATGAATACGGACTGAACCTTGCATGTTTAAACAGACAATAAGCTTTAAACGAAACACATCAAATAAATAACCTGCATCAGGCATTCGACAATATCAAGATAAATTCACATATTTTATGTTTATTACAATGCCAACAACCAGCATCTGTGCTACCTAACTTTTCCATGAATGTACGTACATTAATTTTTCTAATTAAAACATCACAACATGCGACAACACCTCGTTAAGGTCCTTAGGGTGATGGCTGTTGATGGTTATGGTTGGTTTTATTTATATGAGGCCAAATTGTCATCTTATGGGTGTTTATTGATCGGGCGGTTGGGCTAAGATCAGTAGCTTTCACTTGATGTCATAGCAAACATCCGGTGTTAGCGGAACCAAGCGACGTGCTTATAACAGCTATGACTATTATTTTGTGAAACAATCCTAAATAAGATGATCATGGATCAAAAGGTCTTCCTGCATAAAAAAAGGATAAATACATTTTCTAAAAATGTATTTTGTAGCTTGTAGGCTCCATTTTTCACATCCCCACCATGATGAATCCAGCTCTATGCGTCACAGTAAAATCCTATCTGCTCCCGTCCCAGGTGGAGGATTTGTACATGGAATCATTCAGCAGGTGGAGGCTGAAAACACAGCCCACTGTTACACTGTTGGTTCCAGGAATACAACGAGACGGAGGCTGACGAGGCTTAACAGCCCGTCTGTGTGCGTCTCATGTTACAGGAAGGCTAGAAGAGGCCGGCTCTCTGGTCCCACCCAGTCCCTGTGGACTCCAGCACCGGTCCAACCAAAACAGCATCTCTACTCACCAAGCTTCGCAACAAAGGACTTTAAAAAGTCTCCATCGTAGAGTTTTAACCTCCGCTCATGTTGAAACAGTTGAAACCACAGATAATGACATTGGCTCATCTAGCGGCGGAACGTTCCACGCTGGCGTTCTCCTTCAAATACATGTATGTGTGTGGCCACTAAATATGAAGCACACCCACATCTGGAGAGTCTGTTTAGATTACATTCTCCATCATTGGTGGTTAAAGGTTCCATTTATTCCAAGATTCATGTTTTGCTGTTTTTACTAAGTTTAAAAAGTGGTCGTCACTGACGGCAACCGAAGGCCAAGGACCGGTTGCCAATGGCAACCCGGCATCCATTACCAGGGGGGGACACAACGCGTCACACCACCACGTTCTTACCTGACCTCCAGGCCCGACGCAGGAAGGCGAAGGCGAAGGAGAGCGCCGCCCTGGAGCCGACTCTGGCCAAACCTTCAACACCTTTACTGGCCGGACGAGGGCTGGAAACACAACCACACACACGGAGGCATTAACACAGGAAGTGTGTGTGTGTGTGTGTGTGTGTGTGTGTGTGTGTGTGTGTGTGTGTGTGCGTGTGCGCAGAGGAGAAGCACACTGTCGTTTCTTTTTTTTCCTCAGGAGTATGACATTAATGACAGTTAATATATGTCTGCATGATCCCTGCAGATATCCCATCTACACATATACACAGATAATTATATACTTCTATATCTTAGTAACTAGTATTTAATGTTTACTAAGTAAATAATAGCAGTAAATAAATGATAATGCTTACTTGTGCATTCTCCCGTGTATATCTATATGCACATATACATCAAAAGGTATAAGACAGTGTTACAAAACAAATATGTATAATAATAGTAAAAATAAAAAAGGGAATAATAATAATGATTATGAATTAACCAAAAAAAGAAATAATAATAATTATAATCCAAAATAACATAGGGAAAATAAAAACCACGGTTGTTTGTACCTCTTGTTGTCGGCGGCGGGCAGCGGCGGGCTGGCCGGACCCTTCCAGCGGACCTTGTACTTCTCCTCCATCATGCTGTGGCTGAGGGAGATGAGGTAGCGCTCCAGGATGACGAGGCGCTGGCGGAGGCGTTGGGCCGACAGCGTGCTTTTAGCCATTTGAGCCGAGAGCTTCTGCTGGTCGTCGACCAGGACCAGCAGGCAGTCCTTCAACTCGGTCTCATCTGGGTAGAGAGGAGAGACAGGGAGAGGTAAGACACATACCTCCATGTAGACACCAACAGCAAAATACTAGAATGGTATTATTTCAACACTTAAAGTCCCAGTCGGCAAGTCGAGGGCACTCTGTCAGATTTTGAATGTTTCCAACTCTCATGCTCCTCCCCCACGACCACCGAGCTCCTTCCCCTCAACTTCGTGCCCTTTGAAATCCCTTAGATCAGCCACCTTAGAAACGCAGGTCCGATGTTGACTCTGGTTTTATCACGGGCACCGTCGTAATCATTTTTTTTTTCCTTCTTTTCCACCGGTGTTTTCTTTTCCTTGGTTGTTTTGGACCTCCTCGTTTTATTTTTCAACCGAGGAATTAGAAGCTTGTTGCTACTTCCCTCCACCTCCCCCCTGTGATAGTGGTACGACCCGAGGGGCAAGGGGCTCTGTGTGTGCACGAACACAGCCCTGCGTGCTGAGTGGACAGGATGATCTGGGCTCTGTCGATATTTTACAAAACAAACAACTTTTTTTTTCTAAAACCAGATGATTTATGTTGTTCTCTCGGAGCGTAGTGTCGGCTTCAGTGAATATGATCAAAAAAACGTTGCTGACTGGGACTGTAATGAAATATTTCCCAGTAAAAATGATAAAAAATATATATATTTCACGACACATTTTAATTTGTAGCAACATAAGGCCAGTTTTAATAAAGCAGGTTTACTATGATGCATCAGGGACTCATGAGGACCTTCATTACACCAGCAGGGAAAAAGGCTCCCGTGACATTTACGCTTATTACTCGTTGTCACGACTGAAAACAGAAAATTCATCACACTCAGTGTTTCGCCCCCTCCGGCCGTTTGGTTACAACCAGTCCTTTGCTGTGATCTGGTTCTGGAGAAAACGCTTCATTGTGCGTCTGTGGAAGCGACGCTGCCGGGGAGAAGACGAGAAGAGCCAAAATAGCAGATCTGAAATCCACTTAAGCTTCGTGTAAGCCCGACCGGCCTGAAGGCCTATGAGTCGCTCTCACAGTCAGCTGTTATCAAGACTCATACGGATCCCAGTCAGACCGGGTTGGCTGATTTAACCGTCTCCGTTCCTTCTTGATTTCACAACATTAACGGCCGAGATCAACATGCAGATATCTGAGCACTCGGTGGAAAAGCAGGAAGTGTGCCGTTTGGACTTTAAAGGGACAGTGATGTGGATGACGTCCGTCTCTATAGTCGCAGTATTAGTCAGACAGGAGCCGCTATTTACATCTGTGCTATCTACATTTTAACTTTTTCCCGCTGCCTCCGTTGGTTTGCTTACGTTATTGTTAGAGATGTTACAAGAACATCTCCTCTAACCAGTATGACTCCCCACATATTACTGTCTACCCTTCAGGTATTTTCACTTTTCATTTTTCATTTAATTTGATCCCAATTCTTCCAAAAATGTAAACATGAGCAAAAATACACCTTAACATGAAAACAACCTATATTAAGCAAATATGAATCTTCCTGTTTAATATTATGTTGAGAAATTGTACTGGTATACATGGCATTACAGGCTGCTCTACACATTATTATTGGCCCGGTTCAATAAGCAACACAGTTTTATACGATATGTAATAGGGGGTCCCTCCACCGGGTCTCTATTGGCCTTGGGGATCCTTGGCCTGAAAAAGTAGAAGACCCCTGAGCTAGAATCTTAATTTAGCTCCCAAAATGCATCAAATTGATGCATTTAACTTTAAATTGTACATTTAGGGTGATATTATAAATTTGGACACGGACAAATATCAAGTTATTTGTCTCCTAGAGTAATAATAATTTGGTATCGGCCCTGAAAAAGCAACATCGGTCGACACCTGAGTTCCACACGGATTTGCTGATTGCATATATCATACATTTAAGGTTTGTAGAAGTCTAAAATCGTCTACAATAGCTTATCTGTTTTGCTCCAGTACTCCTGTAGTTAACAGACTTCCTATGGAGAACAACATCACTATGACAGATCACTGGTCCACGTAGTGATCCAGTTACTCTACAACCAGACCCGTGTCATTTCCTGCTTTAGAAAATAAAATAAAAAATAAAAAAAGAGAGGAGCAGCAGAGTGGCAAAGATCTCCCCCATGCTTATCTCCCCCTCCCCCACACTTATCTCCCCCCAACATGACTCTGTCCCACCCAGTCCCACCAGTAAACACAGCTTGAGTGAGAGCCGCTACCCTTCTCTGGACCACATTGCAACACCAACCAGGATCACACTGCGGTCTGAGGGGGGGTAAAAATAACCCCCTCAGACCTGCCGGACGGCAACTCGTCTTTTCAGAGTATCCACATCTCACGTGGCAGCGAAACATGAACACTCGGCAGGACCCGGCAGGCTGATAAACATGTGTCGAAATGGTCACTATCACTGTATCTGGTCGACATTTGGGTGTTGTGAAAGCAGCTGCTGTCGGCCCGGTATTGATGACAGTACTTCCAGGCGGCCGTCTCACCTGGCTGCCGGCCCCAGTCCCAGGTCTCTATGATGGAGTGATGCACGGAGGTCGACGTCTCCTCCTCCTCCTTCTTCTCTTTGTCGTTGGGCTCATCCTTCTTCTGACTTCCAAAGCAGTCGGTGCAATCCTCTGAAATCATCAAGAGAAATTCATGAACCTTCAGTTCCACCAGCAACGTTAACATGCCAGAATTAACTATTCAGCTGTGATTTAATATCAATAACCAGATGAAAAGGATGCTGAAATAACTCCATAATGATGGTGATCAGTAAAAAGTGTGAAGTCATGCTTTGTTAGGTCTGTCTTCAAGACCACAAGATAACTACTGATTTTCTGAAGTCTGGTTGATGGGTGCTAGGCTACGCTTACATTGTAGCTGCTCCATTAACACTCCAAATAAGGTCATCTAGACTTAAATAACATAAATAAAGTTGTTTGGACCACAGACAGTCTCTGGTTTCTCCACATGGTCTGGTCTGGTCTCTGGACTAATGTGAGCTACTATCGTAGACCTATGGGGGACCACAGACAGTCTCTGGTTTCTCCACATGGTCTGGTCTGGTCTCTGGACTAATGTGAGCTACTATCCTAGACCTATGGGGGACCACAGACAGTCTCTGGTTTCTCCACATGGTCTGGTCTGGTCTGGTCCATGTACCACTAATGTACCTGGATGAGCGGATTCCTCGCCGTTGAACGTTATCTCCTCATCTTTCACCATCTCGTTCCACATCTCGCTGAGCCCCTCTGGAGAGAACGCTCGCTGGCGATACAGAGTCACAGACAGGAAGTCAGCATGGCACATTTTAAATACAGTCAGTGATTATTCATGTTTATTAATGACGGTCACATTCTCAGGGCTTCATAACAGCAGCAGGCTTGTTTCCTGTTGTAGTGTCTTCTCACTAATCCCATTTAAAAAAAGATTCACATTTCTTATATTTTAGTCCTCTTTGGCGGGTGTCCTCATAGCATCAGATGAGATCAACATGTTACAAACCTCAGGGAGACAACTGAAGAGGGAAAGAGATTATTGTGAGTTGAAATAGACCTGGGTTTTAAAAATAAGCCTCCAGGAATCATCAGCATGATGACAGACTCACACTGTGAGTCTATTTTGTAAACTGCAATTATTTATTTATTTATTGTTCTCTATGATCTGCACACACACAAGGATGTGTTCGTCTGCGATGGAATAAAAATGTGTTTTCTTCTTTCCTGACGAGGGGAAGTGAGTCCACTATGGTTTAGTGCCACTTTAAGCATAGTTTTGCGGTAATCATAAAAATATTGTGATTATTAGACATGAAATGTTCATATGGTCACATGCCTACAATAAAGGTCATGTGTTTAGAATAAACACGATTATTACTGAATCCGACAGCCGAGCAAAGACAACAACCCATCAGAAACACGTACAGGGACGAAAGCGGAAAACTCAGCGGAAATGTTCGGTGTCCGCCGGCCAATCGGCTCCTAAAAACAAGCTTTATTTGTCTGTCTGACAAATAAAGCTCAGGACACACTAATATCGAGGTTCCTACACCTTTTTCCAAAGTCAAATTCCAGCACTTTTCAAGCATTTCAAGGTGCATTTCCATGCCTTTCCAGCACCTTCCAGCTGTGGTAAACTACATATTTGTATCAATACAATCCTCAGTATTCAGTCTACTTATTATTGCACTTGTTCATCACATTTAATGAGATGTTATTGTCCTATAAACAACCAGCATGATGTTGTGAGACAGCTTTTTACAGAAGGACCACAAATGAAAGGAAAACGAATTCCACTAAAAGTTCCACAGAAATATAATCACCAACTATTTTCATCATCTGTTCATCATCAAAAGTCATTTTTCATGCGGAAATGTCAGGAAAGGCCGTTTTCAGTCCCTCAAATATGGAGATCTTCTTTTCTCTGTGTTATATCATGTCATCACATAGAACATACATTTCAAGCACTTTCAAGCACTTTATTCTAAATCCCAGCACTTTTCAAAACCTTGAAAACACCACACTAAAATTCAAGTGTTTTCAAGGATTTCCAGCACCCGTACCAACCCTGGATATATGCAGAAGAAGAAAAACCTCACACTTTCTCCTCATTGGGAACAAACGGGGGGAAAAAACAGGCTGGAGCTCAGAAACAAAACACAGTTCTTCCTCTGGTTTCACCCTTGTGAACAGCCTTCTTAACTCATCTCATCAGATAGCGGATATAAGTGAGAGGACAAAACAGCTGCATTTTAAAACCTCCTTCCCACTGATGCAACATTCACACTTTGCTTCAGCACTCGAAAGACGACTCTCACTTTCCAAGGATCCGGTGTCCTAAAATGTCAAAAACACGTTCAACACCTGACCAGACTCGCAACACTGAAGATGCCTTCAGAGGCGGTGGGAAAACACAAGACACCAGGGGCCAATTTTAGTCCTCGTTTGGTGGACGGGCTGCAATTCTTTTTCTTTTCTTTTTTACCGAGTAGAATGAGACGGTAGATTTGAGGGTGTTTTCTCTACATCCATCATATGTTAATCGAAAGACTCATAATTACCACCAACAGGAGTTTGTTTCCACAACACAGATATATGAGCCCACTGTAATATTATAGGATGAGTGTCATTGAGAGGCCCCGCCCCCTTCCTGTGTCCACCGTGAGAGACAAATAATGTATTATTGATCCAGTTTGAGTTGATCCATGAATTCCACATGTAATGTTAGACCATAAAATGACATGTCAATTATCTTTTTTTTTAATTCATATTATCCAGATAATCCAACGGCACTAAAACATTCTGGAATCAATTCACATTTTGTTTGCAAAATAAATATTTTTTATTGTGTCACAGACAAGACACATAATATCCTTTCTTAGTGACAAACGAATAATCTTAAATACGGTGATCATAACTGATCAGGTCTCCCTGCATAAATAAAAGGATAAATAAAGTCGTATTGTTGCATCCTGTATTCCTCATCTGACGGCTTCTCGTGGAGATATTTGTGATTTTCCATCACCATCCACTTATTGTGAACATCTAATAATAATAATAATAATAATTATAACACGATAATCCTTCAAATTGAAGGAAAATCAAATCTCTTCCCCTTCTCCCCAGTCTGAAGACTACACCAGTCTTAGTCCTCACCTGGAGGGTTTTAACGCTCACGTACCTGGAGGTCTATCTTCAGCCATTTGTCGTGAAATCTCAGCTGAGCGTCGAGGGTAAAAGACGGAGACGGCATCTTGCCCTCTTCCTCTCCCGGCTGCAGACGCAGCCAACCTGCAACGTGAAGACACATAGGTCAGTCAGCATCTGTCAGAGGAACGTCATCAGCTAATAATCCCTGACAGTAAGTAAGAACTTTTTATGAGAGCAAAAAAAAGAAGAAGCAATAACCAGGAAATGGCTGAGCACTGAATGTCTAACTATACTGAATAGAAATAGTAAAAGAAATTCACAATATGAGATATATTCCCTGAGATATGATACAGAGAAGGGCAACAGATATTGGAAGAAATAGAGATGTTACTTGGTGTGACGGGAATTTTTCATTTAGTGGTTTATTATAGGTTAATTAGAAGGTTGAATAGTTTTGATTTATAATATTCCAGTGTCATGAGGTTACCTGTATTCTGCACGCATGTCAGGTCATGTGTTACATGAGTTGTAAAATGCATCTTGTGACACCAGTACAGCTGGCAAGTCAATATGGACACTGATGAGTGGCTTTCAAACACAACATTGTGGACAAAGTTCTCCGTCTACACAAACAACAGAACAATGCTTCTCTATATCTGTATAAAAAGCCCTGAAGAATGGGCAGACTTTGAAGGAGAGTTTGCTCTGAAGCTGCATATTGGTGATGTGGTCGGCTTGGACATCCTGTTTGTGAGGGCTTTGACTTAAGTATTAGACTTTGTCCATTTACAGTATGTCTATAGCGACTGCTAGCCTGTTTTGGACTCTTTAATAAATTACTCAAAGCTCTGTTGGAGTAGTATTCTTATTTCTCACCAGGAAATCATAAACCGTTTCCACCACACTTGGATGTAAGATGACTGTACTGTAATATGTTTGCTCTGGATGGACTTTATCAAATGGAGGAATGCTCCCCTCTAAAGCGAGGTTTTACCTCAAAAGTAACTTATTGACACAGTTTATTGAGAAAGAAAGTGCAAAAAAAATAGAAACAAGTGTCAGGTTGTTCTCTGGGATGAGGCTCTGGCGCTGTGTAATTTATTAGCCCTTTCTATATTTTTTAACTTTTGAATGATAATGCAGTATTTCACTTTGTCAAAGATGACCCTGTTTTGTTTATGTATTTCTAAATGTATTTCCCAAAACAATTAAAACAATTTTGTAAAAAACTGGATTGTAATATTTATATATTTGCAGTATTACAGACGGGTAGTCTGTGGTGACATCCCCCTCCCGGAGGTGAAAAAAAAATAAAAATAAATGCTGTATTACAGTTTTTCTCCATTTTATACACAGAAACAAAGCAAACATTCACACGTCTTGAGAACTTGAATCTTGCATATCAATAGTCACTTGCCACCTTCCACAAAAGATTCAAGCCTCACCTGTTCAGACTTCACCTGGACTCTGCATAGCATGACCCCCCCCCCCCCCCCAAATGCACTTCTATGTTCTTCCCTATAGCACTTTGATCATAGCATTGTACTTGAGGTATCCTTGCTGTACAGCTTTACTCAGATAAGGACCTAACACGTTTTTTTTTTAGTTTTTCGCTCTTACTTAGCAATGTGATGTTCTTTCGACACATGTACTTACTGTAAGTCGCTTTGGACAAAAGAGTCTGCTAAATACTCTTAATGTATATGTGATGACAAACTATACTAGCATTAACCTCAAACTGGTAAATTTACACAGTCAAGATAAAAACATGAACAACCTTATCACCCAAATGTCAACAGGGGGGGGGGCAACACCAGCTGTTTAACACAAACTTACTTGCAGACCCATTATAATGCTTTTATCACGTTTCAGCTGAAGCAACGTTACACAGGGAGGATGCTCAATCCGGATCAACTGTTCGAGTTACACAGCCGAGTCATCTCCAGCTACAGAAAAACACCCATAACTGTGCATGTTGGGGCATTTAGCTTTAGCTAAATAACAACATGACGAGTTAGTTAGACGTAACGCTATCCGTGACTAAATAACATTACTTACACCAGACAGGGAGTGAAACGAGTAGCATCAAATGCTAGCAAGGACACCGTCACCGTTCACCTTGACACCGCGGCTGTTAGCCCCGGTTTTAACGGACGGTAACGGACGCTAGTCCCGCGGGGTTACACCGGACACTGACACGGCAGCAAGCCAAGCTCGTAAACGCAAAACACGTCAAACGCCTTGTGTAACGTTCACGTTAGCGCTAGCGAGCTAAGTGGTTAGCCTTAGCTCGCTAGGCGGCTAGTAACGCTACACCAAAGCTCATCGTCCGGGGCAACGGCGAGCAGAAGCTCACGAGACGCCGAGCCGAGTTCTCCGTGTACGCGAGACTCCCGCCACACGGAGGGGCGACATGTCACGTTACAAACGGCCGCGTTACCTTGCAGGGTCTTCCTCGGGCTACTCTCGGAGCCCCTCAGCTGCTGCTCTGCTGCATTAACGAGACGTTCATACTGGGCTTTGATTGACAGCTCGCGGACGGGCACGAGGCATGGAAACAAATTACGTAGTCGTCACCGGGGGAGAGAGTCGACGCGTTAGATTTGCGCCGCTGCAGTGCGGCGGCGAGGGCGGGGCCTCCTACTTGCGAGGTGCTTCGGGTGGCACACCGAGCGTATACCCCCGCCCGCTCGTACCGGCCCGCGCCTTAAAACGTGCGCTTCTTCTGTACATTTTTTTTGTTTTGAGGCGGGACATAGGAGGGGCGGGGTTGGCCTGGAAATAAGTGTCCGCTCGGTGGCGGTTCGTCTAAACGATTTGGTATTTAACTGCATAGTAACATGTTTCATATCATTTTAGATGGATATTTAATTGTTATCTATTTATTATTCTAGTTTATTTTTATATTTTTTACTTTTCTTGTTACTGTTAATGCTGCAGACATCCTCTAGAATAATATATATTTGTACATGTATGCATATTCCTGTCTAGCGCTTTCTTTTTGTATGACTTCATATTTAAAAAATAATTATATATTTTAAAGTATTATAGTAATTTAATAATATGATTATATAATTGATATTATATTAATAATACAATAATATATTATTATATTCGTCTTAATATTATATTAATATTCTATATTTATATTTCCTTCTCTATACACGAAAACACGAAAAAAAACAACGCATGCGCAGTATGCGAGTTCCGTTCGGCGACTCCATTTACCGTGATGCAGCGAAGCCGGGTTCTCGAGGAAAAACGCGCGTGCGCAGTGTCTCATTCATCCCAGAGTCCAAACTCTTGAACCCGAACCTGAACCTGAACCGTGGACGTCGTCCATTCATTTCACTAAAGATAAGCTAAACTACGCTAACGGCCGCGGAGATCATGGCCGCCGGCTCGAACCCGAGCAGCGTTTCCGGGTCGTGATAGCTGTAGTTTCTAGCTTCATCAACGGCTCGACTTTCGTGCTCCATAAAAAGGGGATATTACGCTCCCGGGACAGAGGTAGACATGTTTACATTTCCTAAACGGCATCGTGGGTTTATTTACGCCCGTAGACTCACTGTGGAGCTCAGTGACCCGGATGTTAGACAGGAAGAAATTAAAGCCCCATCTTCACTGAAGTCCCTGGACTTAATTTCATTCTATTGAGTTACACTATGTGATTTATTTATAATATATATTTTTTTCTGTGGAGCAGTTTGGGCTACATGTGTGTTTGAAAGATGCTTTATATATATATATATATATATATATATATATATATATATATATATATATATATATATATATATATATGTGTGTGTGTGTGTGTGTGTGTGTGTGTGTATCTAATTTATTTTTTAATAGATGAGTTATTGGACTCCATATGAGTAACATCATCCACTAACCTACTTCCTGTTGTCTCCAGGAGGCTCATACCTCACAGATGCGGTGTGGTGGGGAGGCACCCTGTCCAGTGAGTATTGCGCCATCTATCCACAGAACATTTAATAAACTGATGGACAGTATCTTTAATAAATTCTCTACAATCACATTTTTGATATCTAGAATGAACATTCTGGTTATGTCTTTTACGGTTACCCATAATTAACATTGTGATGAGTAAGAATGACATTTCAGATATCTACAATTAGAATTATGAATACTCAAATGTACTGTGAGTATATTTTAGATATTCATAATAGTATTTTATTCCTATAGAATTTTATTCTTATTATATTTCCAAGATATCTAAAACGTTATTTCCGCAAGTCAAATTCTATTTATTTATGTATATGGATGTTCAATGGTATTTCCCTTTCTTCCATTTAAAATATAATTTCACATGAATGTTAAACATTCTGTCGTGCGTTTGTCTCGTCAGTGATTGTGGGTCAGATCGGGAACTTCCTAGCTTACAATGTGGCTCCGGCGGTCGTGGTGACGCCACTCGGGGCCCTGGGGGTCCTGTTTGGGTGAGTCCTTTAGCATTTAGCTTGAGTCAAGTCACACACAGCAACACGCTGATTCTGCAATCAATTTGCATTTTAATCTTTTTTTTTTTTGGCTAGAGCGCCGTTCAAGCCTTTTATTATTTTATACAGACAGTGTGGAAACAGGGAGAGAGAGGAAGAAGACATTGCGGGAAACTGAGCCCCATTTTAATCATTTTTAATTAATGAATTTATTTTAGAGGAGATTTAAAAATATCGCAATATAACCTAAACATATTGGGATATTATTTATAGGCCATATTGCCCAGCCCTAGTGTGGCGCTGGTTTTGCTTGATGCTGGTCCTGTGTGATCCTGGTCCCGTAGGGCTGTGCTGGCCTCGTGGATCCTGAAGGAGAACCTGAACCTGGTGGGGAAGCTGGGCTGCGTGTTGTGCTGCTGCGGCTCCATCGTGCTCCTCATCCATGCCCCCAAAGCCGAAGCTGTGACCTCCAGACTGGAGCTGGAGGAGAGATTGTGGGACCCGGGTGAGTCCAGAACCACTACAGACCAGCTCCTCTACTTCTACTGATCCAACCGAACACTTGAACATAAAATAACAATGTCCTTCCTCCTTCCCCCTCCTCCTCCTCCTCCAGTGTTTGTGACGTACATCGTCTCCGTGCTCCTTCTCCTGGTTGTCCTGATCGGGTGGATCGCTCCGGCTCACGGCTCCTCCAACCTCCTGGTCTACGTCTCCATCTGCTCCCTGTTGGGAAGCTTCACGGTGCCGAGCAGTAAAGGTCTGGGTCTGGTGGCCCCGGAGGTCCTTGGTTCGGGCCCGCGGAGCGGCCGGGCACTGGCCCTCTTCCTGGCCCTGCTGGCCACGCTGGCCATCAGTGTGCTCGTCCAGTTCTTCTTCATCAACAAGGCGTTGGAGCGCTTCAGCTCCCACGTGTTCGAGGCCGTGTACTACGTGGCGTTCACCGGCGTGGTGCTGCTGGCCTCGGCGCTCCTCTTCAGGGAGTGGACGGAGCTCACGGCGGCCGACGGCCTCGCCCTGCTGTGTGGTCTGACCACGGTGAGCGTCGGGGTCGTCCTGCTGCGCATCTCCCAGGAGGCTGTGATCACCTGGAGGAAGAAGAGGGACTAATGGACTCCTGACTCATACCTCCGAGTCTTAACCATGTATTTATAACTCCATTATTTGTGTTTATCTTCAGGCATCTGTGTATTTTTATTAACAGATACAGAGAAGTTAAAACAAATATCTATAACGCACTACACTCGCTCATTTCCAGTTTACACTTTGTTTTCTGTAAATGCCCTTCCATAGTACTAAGTAAATAGAAGTATTTATCTACATAAATATATATTTAAATGTATTTTTGCCTTCTAATACATATTTATAATAAAAAAATTAATTCTCTGCTCACTCTGGTTGTTAGGACGCTATTATTAATAATGTTCAGGACTGAATAAACTTCAGATATTTGTTTTGTTTATTTTTTTAAATACATTGAAAAGAATCTGGGGATAAAGTATTCATATTTTATATATATGAATCATCTATAAATAAATTAAAGTGTACAAGAGTTTTAATACTTTTTTTAGAGACCATAAATTTGAGAGATTTGAGATCATTCTGGATTTCTATGTGCAAAATTATGAATTTGGGGACAGTTTGTGTGACCTTACATCTGTGTAAATAAAATGGACCATATAATACTAAGTTAACAACAGATTCAATATTATATGCGTCATGTTCAAAATACCAAATTACATTCTACATTCAAACCTGATATTTCAAAATACAGGAAGTGACATTCTAGTCCAAAAATTAGCAGAATGTAAACAAGTATATAATACATGTGTCACAGATGCTGGTTCATTAAAAAACGTAATACTTTAAACACAGACGCTGACTTGTAATTTTGTGCTTTCATGACGTCACAATGACACGCCACAATCGTTTGAAATAAAGCCCTCATAATAAATAGCCTACTATAAAGAGTGGACTTGGGACTCTTCCATCCATCGCGCCATACCGGACTTCAGCCTCCGCGGTGGGTGGTGGGGGGCACCTCCAGCTCCCGTGATAAGCAGCAGAGTGCGGCAGGCAGACGTGACGTCGGATGAAAGAGAGGAGTTTGGAGGAGTAGACGCGAGGGTGGCGGAAGCCGGAGAGTGATTTGTGGAAGAGCGGTAAAACTTGAAAACTAAGAGTGAAAATTGAATTGACAAGAGTGCGGGACATT
Source organism: Chelidonichthys spinosus (assembly GCA_029853015.1). NCBI lineage: Eukaryota > Metazoa > Chordata > Actinopteri > Perciformes > Triglidae > Chelidonichthys > Chelidonichthys spinosus. Next base: position 18,442,271 of record CM056826.1, read on the forward strand.
GTCATTGGAGTGTTGAAAGTAGGTAGGTAACTTACAGAGAGTAGATTGTGGGGGTATCGACCGACGGCCTGTATAGGTCCGGTAGCGGTACCCTTGCGCTGCTTTCTGTAAGTGGGTGTAAAATGGAGGGAAGGGAGGGGGACGGAGATAGGTATAACAGTATGGAAATGAGTGAAGAGGATTATGAGATTGATAAAGGGGGTAGTGAATGGGAGCAAGTAGGGAGAGGAGGAAGGTGTAGAAGGGCAAGTGGGAAAAAGAGAAAGAAGGAGGATAAGGATAGTTTGGAAGGCACAGAGAGTGAGGGGCAGGGAGAGGAGGTAAGGAGTGGGAAGAAGGGATCCCTTAATGTAGTGGTGAGATTTGAGGGAGAAGGGGGGGTAAAGAAAATGGACCCACTAAAAATCACAAAAATAATCAGAGCACAAGTAGGAGAAGTTAAGTACGCTAAAGTGCTAGGAGATGGGAACCTGCTTATTGGGTGTAACACAGAAACACAAGTAGGAAAAGCTCGGAAAATGGTGAGTGTAGGAAAAATGAAGGTTACAAAAACAGTGAAAGTTGGGGAACAGAGAAATAATGGATGTAAGGGAGTGATAACAGGGGTTCCCCTTGGTATCAGCATAATAGATCTAGTGGGAAGTCTAAAAATGAGAAATACCACAGTTAAAGATGTTAAAAGAATGACAAGAGGACCTGAGAAAAAAGAATCAGAAACAGTAGTGGTAGAGTTTGATACAAAAACTATCCCAAGGGAACTCTATCTTGAATTTGTAAAATACAATGTGAGAGAATTCGTCCCAAAACCAATGAGGTGCTTCAATTGTCAGGAGTATGGACATATAGCTAACCAGTGCAAAGGCAAAAGAAGGTGTGCAAGGTGTGGAGGAGACCATGAATATGGGAAATGTGGAACGGGAGTGAGGCCAAAATGCTGTAACTGTGGAGGAGAGCATAGCGTAGCATACTGGGGCTTTGAAGCTATGAAGAGAGAAATAACAGTGCAACAGATAAAAGTGAATGAAAAAGTGTCGTATGCGGAAGCTGCTAAGAGAGCGGGGCAAGGGAATATCAGTGGCATGCAACAGAAGAGAGAGAAACAAGTGATGACAAGTGTTGTACAAGAAGTTGAAAAGAAAATGTTGGAAGAGAAAAAGAGATTGGTGACATTCATAGCAGGAGTCATAAATGCGACCGCAGATGTTAAATCTAAAACAGAAAGAATACAAATAATAGTGAAAGCGGCGGTACATCATCTGGATATGAAGGGGATAAGATGGGAAGAGGTAAGAGATGAGTTGAGTGTTCAGGCCAGTCAAGAACCATCATGTATTGGGTAATATTAATAATAATGATAATCCTTCAGTGGAATGCAAGAAGCCTAATTGCAAATGGTCAGGAGTTTAAACAGTTCATCTATAGTCAACAGGAAAAACCAGACATAATGTGCATCCAGGAATCCTGGTTAAAGCCAAACTTAGAGTTCATTATTGAAGATTACGTGGCAATCAGAAGAGGCAGGGGAGAAGGAACAGGAGGCGGATGTGTCACATTTGTAAAAGAGGGCATTCCCTACAGGATTATTGATATTGGAGCTGAGATGGAGAGTATTATAATAGAAGTATGGATAGGAAAGAGGAAGCTGGTGATACTAAATTTTTACAACCCATGCAGACAGTTGGACATTAAGAAACTGGAAGAAATGGAAGGCAAGAGCAATGGAAACGCAGTGTGGTGTGGAGATTTTAATGCTCATAATACATTATGGGGGAGTGAGAAGAACGACCGCAATGGGGAGACAGTGGAGGAATTGTTAGATGGAAAGAATCTGGTTTGTGTGAATGATGGGAGAGGGACAAGGATAGACGTAAATACTGGGAAGGAGTCGGCCTTAGATTTGACATTTGTGACCAATACATTAGCACCATTATGTGAATGGAATGTGTGTCAAAAAGGGACTATAGGAAGTGACCATTATCCTATATATAATAAAATAAATTTAGGGACGGTACAGGCCACGGAGAGAGCAGGAGGAAGATGGATCTTAGAAAAAGCTAATTGGGTTGAATTCATGAAGGAATGCGATAAAAACCTCTCTCAGATTAGTGATAACCTAGAGGTGGAAATGATGGAGAGGGAAATAAAGCAGGGGATCATAGCAGCAGCAACCAGCTCCATACCTAAAAGTGCAGGCAGAAAGAAAAATAAGTTAGTACCATGGTGGGATGAAAAATGCAAACAAGCAATTAAAAGCAGAAACAAAGCATTTAAGTTAGTTAAAAGATATCATAACTTTCAACATCTGATCCAATATAAGCAAGCGCAAGCAATGGTAAGGAAAACAATAAGACAAGCAAAGAAGTCGTATTGGAGGGAGTTCTGTGGATCGATCGGGAGCACTACTAAGATAGGTGAAGTCTGGGGGATGTTGAAAAAAATGGGTGGAGATAGGAAGGACTGGAATTATCCAGTCCTGAGTTCTGGAAATGAGGTCGCTGTAACCAATAAAGAGAAGGCTGAGTTAATGGTTAAAACTTTTGTGGCGGTGCACAGCTCAAGTAATTTAACGGAGGAGGGAAGAAATGGTAGGGAGAAAACTAGGAATGAAAACAGGGAAGTGTTAAAAAGAAAGGATAGTAGTGGAAATGAGTTAGATGTCCCATTTACCATCGGAGAAATGAAAAGAGCAATAGCCAAAACAAGAAGGAGTGCACCAGGTAAAGATAGAATATGCTATACTATGATTAAACATATAAGTGAGGGGGGGATTAATGAAAATATTAACACTATACAATAAAGTCTGGAGAGAGGGTAAAGTACCGCAAAGCTGGAAAGAGGCGATAATCATCCCAATCAGGAAGCCTGGGAAAGATCATAGCAAGCCAACAAACTACAGACCCATAGCTCTTACGTCACATATAGGAAAAATAATGGAGAGAATGATAAATGAGAGGCTCATGTATCATATTGAAAAGAGGGGACTGGTGACTAAGTATCAAAGTGGATTTAGAAGAGGTAGGAGCACAATGGATCCGATATTATGTATAGAAGACGACATTAGGAAAGCACAGGTAAATAAACGGTGGCCGCAGTGTTCTTTGATGTCGAAAAAGCATACGACATGTTGTGGAGAGAAGGTTTGCTGATTAAGATGCATCACATGGGAATTGAGGGAAAGTTATTTAACTGGGTCATGGATTTTCTAAGGGAAAGGGTCATCCAGGTTAAAATTGGGTCAGAAATCTCAGAAAGTTATATTGTAGAGAATGGTACGCCGCAGGGGAGTGTTATCAGTCCTACACTATTCACAATAATGATAAATGACATTTTCAACAACATACCAACAGGAATGGGAAGATCTCTGTTTGCTGATGATGGGGCAGTATGGAAGAGGGGAGGCAACATAGATCACATAGTCATGAAATTACAGCAAGGGATAGATCAAGTGGAAAAATGGGGAGCAGAATGGGGTTTCAAATTTTCAGTGGAAAAAAGTAAAGTAATGTTCTTCTCAAAAAAGAAAATCAGTGAAAATAAAAAGTTAAACTTATATGGAAGGAATCTAGAAAGAGTAAACAGCATGCGATTCTTGGGATTAAGCTTTGACTCTGGATTAACGTGGAGAGAACATGTGAAGGGAATAGTCCAAAAAAGTAAGGTAGTATTGAACGTTATGAGGTGTTTGGCCGGGCTAGAATGGGGGGCTGACTTTACATCACTAAAATACATATACATTGCACTAATACAATCTAGAATAGAGTATGGTAGCGTGGGATATGGATCAGCAGCTAAATCGGTCCTCTTGCAGCTAGATGTCATTCAAGCTCGAGCACTGAGAATTTGTTTAGGGGCAATGAAAACAGCACCAGTATGCTCCCTTCAGGTTGAAGCAGGAGAAATGCCATTATGGCTCAGAAGGAAACAGCTTATAGCCAATCACTGGATACATCTAAAAGGACACAATGAAGACCATCCAACAAAGAGAGTTTTGGAGATGTGTTGGGAAAAGGGGAAAGAACAAAAATCAAGCTTTGGGTGGGTCAGTGAGGGAATAGCAGAACAACTAAAAATACAGCAAATAGAAGTCAGCCCAACAGTTCTGTGGACGCAAATACCGGAATGGATGCTACAAGAGACAAGCGTTGACCTAGAAATATGGAACATCAAGAGAAGAAATAAAACAGCTGACCTAGTACAGGAATTTTATAACTACACAGAGGGAAAGTATGGGGAATATGTGCACATATATACAGATGGATCAAAAGAGCCGGAAACAGGAGTAACAGGCGCAGCAGTGGTGGTTCCCAGTCGTCATATCAAGATATCAAAAAGAACATCAGACCACCTAAGCATATATGCAGTGGAGCTATGCGCATTATTAATGGCAATAGACTGGGTGGAGGACAGAGTGGACAGGAAGACAGTTATATGCAGTGATTCAGTTTCATCACTCTTAAGCATAAAAAACAGGTCAGCAAAAACACATCAGGAATTATTATATGAAGTACTGGTAAAAACATCCAGATTAACACAACAGGGGAGGGAAATAACATTCATGTGGGTGCCAGCTCACTTGGGGATACAAGGAAATGAAAAAGCAGACAAAACTGCTAAGGAGGCAGTAAAGAAAAAGGAGGTGGAAGTGAAAGTAAAATTATCAAAAGCAGAGGGGAAAAGTTTAATTTGGAAGGAAATAATCAACCAATGGAATCAGTATTGGAAGAGCCAGGAAAAAGGGAGACATTTATATAAATTACAGGGGGTAGTAGAGATGGGGGGGTATGGAGACAATAGAACAGAACAAGTAACAATGAGCAGGTTAAGAATAGGACATAGTAAACTGAACAGCACACTTAATATCATAGGGAAGCACGCAAATGGGCTGTGTAATTGTGGGGAGAGGGAAACAGTTGAACACGTGGTGATGGCATGTCCTGGATATGGAAGGGAGAGGGAGAGGATGAATTGGAGTGAGGGAAATTAATTTTAACAGTATAATAGAATGTGGAAAATCGAGGGAAGGGAGGAGAATCATAATAAGATACCTAGTAGCAACTGGGTTAATTAAAAGGATGTAGAAAAAGAGGAACGGGAGAATTAAAGTCCAGCAGATGGCGGTAAATGCAACACCAAGGATGCCGACTGCAACTAAACTCCAAAGAAGGAGAAGAAGAAGGCAGACGTGACGCGGAGCTGCTGCTGGCCGGTGATGATGACGCAGGGAGCGGTAGCTACGTGATAGTTAGCCGCGGAGCCCGGAAGTAGGCTAGCTGTTAGCTAACATCCAGCTGTGTTAGCTACCACTTTGTGCCCGTCGGGGAGAGCAGCAGCCAGCCAGCCGGACAGGTATATTAAACTCTCTTTATGACGTCTCGAAGCCAGCAGGCGAACCGACATTAAAACTATTCTGAATTATTAATGCTAACCGACTTAGCTAGCCAGCTAGTTAGCCGTCGAGCTTACGGAAGCTAACGTGGCTGACGAGGAGAACACTCGCACAATTTGAAATGCTGGTAAAGTGAGTTCAAATGTGACGCCGCGGCTCCACCACGGTGCCGTTGGTACTGGGCTAGGAGGCTCGCATGTACCGGTCGGGTGGTCGGTGGACTGGGAGGCTGCTGCTCGTTTACAGGAGGTTTCCCAGCAGCACCAGCCACCAGGGAGGAAGCCTCGAAGCTACGAAACTCCTGATCCGTTAAGATACCAGAGCTGCTGCTATTTATTAGAGAGCACCTCACCCTAGTCTTTAACTATATATATATATATATATATATATATATATATATATATATATATGTATATGTATTTATATACACACACACACACACACACACTACAAGCCTGAAACTTCCCACAGAAAGTCAACATCTTATCTGATCAGATGGAATTTATTGTCTTTACTTCCTCGTGTTCTTTAACTTATTCCTTTTTTATTGATGTATTTTCTTTTGTGCAGCACTTTGTAAAATTAGTTTAAATACAAAGTGCTATGCAGATCATTTATATTAAACACATTTAAATTATTAAAATGATCTTTTCATTATTTTATCATCTCTAATAATTGACTAAACATCTTATCTGATCAAATGGAATTTATTGCCTTTACTTCCTCGTGTTCTAACTTATTCCTTATTTATTTTCTTTTGTGCAGCACTTTGTAAAATGATTAAGTGCTATAAAAATACACTTATCTTATTATATACTAACATTATAATCTTATTTTTGTATTTTATTATGAATCTGAACATTAGTTTTCCATCTTTTCATCTAGTCTACTTATTGTCTTTACTTCCTCTGTGCTCCTGTTCTTTGCCCTTTTTTTCTTATTTTATTAGCCTTATTTTTTTCAGTGCAGCACTTTGTAAAACAATTTCTAACAAGTGCTATACAGATAATTTATATTATCTTACTATCAACTAAATTAA